>JABXWE010025415.1:0-40673 GCA_014611495.1 Limonius californicus
CAAAACAAAAGTGAAATAAGACGACTTTTTCTAAAAGAACTGGGCGAGGCATTGGTAACACCACTAATAAGAAGAAGGTCTTACAAAGGTTTGCATAAAACCACAATTCAAAGCTTGTCCCACTTTTTACCAACTGCCAGTACTAGTTCGTCTGTGCAAAACCACCAAGGTTGTCGTAAACGGTGTTACATTTGCCCAACGAAGAAATCCAGAATTCAAAAGCAGACATGTGACAATTGCAGAAAAAACGTTTGCGGGGAACACAGCTTCGTCAGACGAATATGTGGAAAATGTCAGATTAAAAAAAAATAAATTTTTATTTGAGTTTAGACTAGGTTTAAAGAAAAAGGTTCCTATTTTTTGTATGTATTATAAGTATTTTGTTAAAACTACAGCCTTTCAATAAATAACATGACTGTAAAATTACTTATTTTTAAAGTATTTAGTAATGTGTCAGGCAGACACACCTTACCCGGTTGTGTTACTAAAATACCTTGTCCGGTTAAGGGTTAAGAAAAATGGTTTCTTAACCAAGTCTGTGTTACCTGGGAGGTGTTAATAAGGAGGAATACTAACAGGCGCTACGCAGAAAGTGAAGTCGGTCGCTTACATTAGATCTGGTGTGACAAGTAGGTTGCCAACCACACGATGTGACGCTATATCATTTTGATATAATGGTACAACTCTACAATCCACAAGAACCGACCACTATTTGCCTGTTATTAATATAAAAAATTCTGTTTTAGAATGTATTTTAATTTACTGATTTAATGGCGTTTTGCTGTACGTTTAGTAAATTGGAATGGCGGTTATTGCCAAAACAAGTTTCCATGCGCATGAGTAGGTATTAGTTTTGACGTTTTTCAAAAACTTACTGATTTCAATGCAGTATTTTCCCAACACGATCGTCTTCGGTTTTACTTTCTAACAAATTAGTCTATATCAGCTAATACCGAGTAGTTGCGAAACATCTAACGTCGTGCAGCTGAGTTAACGGGCAATTAATATAATGCAAGGTTAATTCAATTTTTGTATTGTTTCGTTTGTGGTTCGAAAACTTAATTTGAAATGGATTCCCTATCTTCCTACGAAACTTCCATAACAATAATTTTACCATTTCCTTTATACCGAACTATTAGGGTAAACCTCGGTAATTTCGTGAGAATTTAATGTTTTTTTGAATTTTTATAGGCTAGTAGGCTAGTACATAAATTTTGAACCGCACACATCGATAGACCCGTTCCTAGTGTACAATTCACTACTACAAAAATAACAGTGAAATTAACATTATGATATTTAATTAACAACATTGACTCAATATATGAAGCATACTTTATTCCGTGAAAGTACCTTGGTAAAACTGTGATACCTATTTTTTACAACTAAAAAATAAAAAATACTGGAAAACAAAGCAAAATTTAATCAAAGAATTTGTTGTACAAATCTGGAATTCACTTAAGCCTAGTACAAGTTTTCACCAATCAATCGTCATTTTCTGAACCACTCTCACAGCCATCACACATAAATACATCTTCAGCTTCATCGTATCCATTTTGGCAATTTGAATGATACCAAACCAAGCAGAAGCTACAGTGGATCCAAGTAGCTCCTGCCTTTTTCTTCACATCTTGATTGTAAGTCAACCCACAAGATCCGCAATCCCAGTGATCTTTTTTCTTCCGGATTCTTGAAGTTCTGGGGACGGAAATGGTACTTCCAATTTTCTGTGTTCCTCCAACTTTCCGAGGTGGTTCATCTTTCTCAGGAGATGGAGGGTTCAAGCATTTTGCTCTAGAATCTCGTTTCTTCTTCATTCTTGAAGCCTCTTGGGTGGTAAGGTGGATTATTTGAACCGTCAATATTTCATCAATTGCTTTATTATCAGATTCCGGCGTCAAGGCGCTAGGGTGCGGGTCCGGCCTTTCAGTTAATCTTGAAGTTGAACTAGCTTCCTGGGGAACCGCGTCACGATTAAGTGGATATATCCCCGTCTTCCTAAAGCTCACAATTATTGTTTCAGGTTTGAATGCGCTAAAATACGCCGGCTTCATTAGGGTATGAAATTATGTACCATTTGGTTTTCGGTCAGGTGTGTGTGCCATATAGGCATTCAAGCTGTCGACCAAGCCTGTTTAAATGGACGATACACGCCGTCATACAACGGCTGCAAAAAGTGCGCGTGGTATGGGCAGGAAATGTAAATAGATAAATATCATTTTGCTTTGCCAACTCTATCACCTTTTCCGTAATGTGTGATGCATGGGAGTCCATCACAGGGATGACGGGACGAGCTGCTGAAATAGATGCTATGAAATGGCGAAACCATTTAACAAAGATATCTCCATTTATCAATCCTTTGGGAGATAATTTTACGAGCGTACCAGGAACGATGTCCCTTTTGAGGTCGTCACTCATCCTAATTCCTTTGAAAATAATGAGAAGAGGAATCCCGTGACCACTAGAATTGATGCAGCCCATCATAGTAGGATTTTCACCACGATCGGCATAAGCCCTTTTATGCGCATATTTTTTCCCGACAGAGGTTACAATTCTTGATGGTCATACTACATATGATAAGGCGGTCTCGTCGCAATTCTAAATTAAATCAGGGCGAACTGCGATTTCTAATCTGGTAACTAATTTCTCCAAGCTAGAAATCATTTAAGATAGCACGGTTGGCCACTGATGACCTGTAGGCTGCAATATTTTCAGGAACCCGTAACGTTAACACATATCTGGTTTTGAAGTCTCTTCACCACCATTCACCTGCTACCTGCTGCTTAGTATTGAAAGGATGCTTGTCTGCTGATAGTGAGGCTAGCTTAAAAGCCAGCTCTCTTATTGCATTTACGGTGAGACTAAATCCTAACTCCTGCATTGCAACGATATATTTGACAATCCTCTGCTCTAATTCTGGCGTGAGTGCAAAAAGTTTTCCTATTTTTGGCAAACACTGCTCAATATTTTCAAATTCTGAGGATCGTTTCAAAAAAATTTTCCGTGTTGACCAAGAAATATTACACTGCTTTGCTGCTTTGTAAATTGACATTATTATCAAGCACTAGTTTAGCTGCTTCAAACAAATCTTCTCGTCTGTACGGACGATACTTGGATGGCATCTTAAATTAGAAAGAAAAAATCGTGCTAATTTTGTGGTAATTGGTTAATTTATGATAGCTTGTTTGTATTAATAATCATGTTTAACATATATGCTACATCAACTATTATCTTTATTCATTTAGAGATTATTGATAAAGTTTACCATTAGTAATTGCTAAAACAATTAAAACATACTTCATGTCGGACTTCTGAAAACATGGTTACTCAAAATCTAAGAACTTCAACTCTACACCTAAGGTAATCCCCTTTGTAAATCTCCTATAACTAGAGTACCATGAAGTTTCATGCCGATAATTCGACCTCTATCAAAATCGGAAATGTGGTTAAAATTTCTACGTTGTCTTACTGGAGGCATTTGAAAACGTTAATTCTGTGACAAAATGCAACAAAATCTCCAAACAACTAATTAATGTTTACTAGATATTGTTTTGTTTCTAAGCAACAAGTTGATGAGAGATAGTAGATGAATACCACAACCACTTCATTTTTATTATGGAAATAGTGATCATTTCATACGCAATAATAAAACATTATTTTAGCAAATTTTCAAAAATGTAGCTTTATTTCAATGGGTGGTGAATTTCATATGAAACTGAGCATATATTAATTGTGTAGACCTAATACCACTTACAAAGTATTTCAGTATTGTCGTCGGATAACGAGAGTGCATGATCGAGGAATGTATTTAGGGCGTCTTTCAGAGAATATTTCGCTACTTGATACGAGAATTGCTGTGTTACTATACTGCATAAAACATTTCTCCAGATTTGAGAATATCCTGGACTAAATTATAGTACGATATAATGCAATAGTGATAAAAGCACGATTTGATTTAACCGATTGTTTTTATATTTGAATATTACACTTTCGTGCAAAATTATTTAATAAATATACTGCGAGGGAATTTTTTAAAGTTCCGTTTTTTAATAAGAAGAAAAATACTGTAAATATCATTAAAATATGTATTGTTTTTCCATATTCTACATACTTTTATCCACTTTTCTACATAATTTCCATTTTTTTCAAACATTTGTCATACCGCTCAACAAGTTTTTGAGTTCCAACGTCAAAGAAATCTGCTACCTGTAAAGAAGCGCAATCCATGACTGCAATTTTCACTTCTTCGTCGTCGTTGAACCGTTGACCACCGAGGAACGCCTTTAAGTACCGAAACAAGTGTAAATCAGTGGGTTCAAGGTCTGGACTGTAAGGTGGATGATCCAGTTGTTCCCATCCAAAAGACCTGATTAGACCTTGTGTTTGTGCAGCAACATGTGGCCTTGCATTTTCATGGAGCAACATCACACCGGAATACAGTAGGTCACGCCGCTTGTTTTGTATGGTACGCCGGAGTTTTCTCAAGGTCACACACTACGCATCAAAATTGATTATTGTGCCTCTCGGCATAAAATCCACTAACAAAATCCCTTCCCTGTCCCAAAAGGCAGTTGCCATGATCTTTCGTGCTGAAATTGTCTGTTTGGCTTTCACTCTGGTTGGCGACGATGTGTGTCGCCATTCCATTGACTGTTACTTGGACTCAGGAGTCATGTGAGAAACCCAAGTCTCATCTTCTGCAACGATGTGGTCCAACAATTCATCTGCTTCCTGATTGTATCGTGTTAAAAACGATACATCACAGCCCAATCCTTTTGTTTTATGATCGTCAGAAAGCAGTCCTGAAACCCACCGAGAACACAATTTTCGATAATTCAGTTTCTCCGAAACAATGGTATACAAAACTTACATTGATATCTGTGGAAATTCAATTGATAACTTTGAAATCGTGAATCGTCGGTCCTTTCTAATTTTGTTGTCCACGTCACGAACCAACTTTTCAGAAATCAGAGAAGGTCGGCCAGGGCGTGGCTCATCATGCACATTAATCCGCGCGTCCTTGCACATTCTCACCCACTGTCGAACTTTACTGTGACTCATAGCATTATCACCGTAAACTTAATAAATCTGACGGAGAATTTCCGCTGCTGCCAAGTTTCTTGCACTCAAGAATCGTATTAGAGATCGTATCTCACAGTCGGCTGGCGACTCAATTTTCTTAAACATTATAAACTTCAACAGTTCAGCACCCAGACAGACGATACAGCTGCAAATGGCGTCTAAACGCGCGCAAAGCACGCTGGGAGCAGACGCGCAAGCGCACTGCGGTGATCGCGAACCTTTCTCACTCTCATTCACAAACGGATCTTATTTAAAAAATACTCCTCGTATTACGTTTCCTTCTAAGAATGAAATCCTCTTACATCAGCCCCCTCATTTACTCTCGTTAGCCGACGACAATACAGTATGTGAACATTCTTTATTATAATAAAAATGTATTCGTATTTCATTTTCTTAATTAACTAATTCTTTTAGTCGTGCTTGTCTCATAACTGTGTCTTGTTCTGGTTAATTTTAGACAGCAGTTTTTGGAATGTATCTATTGACATTCTTACATCATTTCTACGTAAAATCAACTTATAACCCAAAACCGATTATTTTTACGGTTACGGTTCAAATTGATTATAATTTTTGTAAGTTCCCCACACACACAAATAAATCCAACACCTGCAGTAACAACTACATTGCACGCCATTTTAATTAGAAATGTTGATATGAGTTTTCTTGAATAGTGTGAACCAAATAGTTGATCAACTAAAGCTGATCAACCAAGCAACTTTTGCAAACAATAAAATTAAACGGAGAAAATAAATTAACTACTGCACTGTTAAGCGCCCAGCTACATCAAGCACAGGAAACTTTAAGTGTTACAGGGTTACCTGTTGATTTATTTGAATTAAAGCAAGCTGGCTAATATTTCTTACTTGATTTCTAATAACATAAAGTCGGTTAAAGTTTTTTTTTTGATGCAAGCGTTTATATATTGTCTTAGCTTTAACGACATACATTATTGTAAATGTTTTCGGATATGTAAAGATTTTCATTTATAAAGATATACAAAACTATTAACGTTTACACAAATTTTAGTAAATGTATGGTAATTTTTAAAGGGGACTAACAAAAACAAAGACGAGCAAGGTGGCTGTCGAGCAAACAGGTGGTGAGCAACTGTCTTCGTGCGCATCATTCTCCGCGAGGAACCCGCAGCCTAACAATTGAATAGCAACGAGCAAATGGTGGTTATCAAATTACTTAGAATCCTTTTTACCAGTTCAGTTTTTGTATATCTTGGGGTAACCTTGCCCAAACTGATACTCCTCCCGTAGGTATATGCCCAAAGCAAATTAATAGATGGGGATGGTGGATTCCATTCAAGAAATCTAGTCTAAACCAAAATTTGAGTAACCCATAGACCGCAAATTAACCAATCGATCGGTATCCACTGTAGTCTAAATATTTAGCCACAGTACAATTCAGCATCTACTATCATGTAGTTCATTATAAAGATTGCTGATTGCTATTTGTTGTCATTTATTATTATACACCTAATATACTATTCAAAATAGTTTGGATTGAGATGACTAAATAGGGTTGTATTTTATTAGCTGAGTATTAAACAGTAATTTGAGAAAACAGTAAAACTAAAAGTTGCCGAGGAAATGTTTAATTAATAATAATAAACCTAACCTAAAAGCAGAAAAGTGCGGCTATGGACTATATATTAAAAAATATATATAGTCCTTGCTATGGCTTAACTTTTTTTAATAAACCGCGGTTTCACCATATTAGGTACTGCTTAACAGCGCGTATGTATGCCAAAAATTACGTTGTTTGTTAATTCTCGCAGCAATAATATAAGTCTTTAATTTCGTACTAACAATTACAGATTCCACATTACATATGTATACATTATTCATTACATATTTAAATTATTGTAGCAGGGGACAAATCAGTTAATTACGAGTAGTTAATTAATTTCAATGAGTTTATTAATGCGTAAGAATTAAATTAATAAATCATTTATAAATTGCATTAAGGATTAATTTTCCCATTTGTCACAGTTTAAGAGTTGATATTTTCTTTTGCTTTGTTGTTACAGATGCGACATATGCATTCTTCGGCTTTTTGGTGGTAGTTGGTAATATTACATTATTGATGCTGATATTCCTGTAATGCATGTAATATAAAATCTAACCTGTCCATGTATCTTTTAGCTACAAATTTCATATTCGTCTCTTCTTTTTATATCCGTTGATTATGTGTGCTGGTATTCTTTCAAAGTTTTCTATAATTTCGTCTCCCATAATTACTGCGCCTACTAGATGGGATTTGAGGCGTGTCTAGGTAGACCTTTTTTTTTCTCGTTTATTCGTACTACCGTCCCCCCCCCCCGGAACCGCTTTCGCATTACTTCAGGGGGGTGCGGGCGTCCCTTACACACTAACGATTCATGCAGCATACACCCTAAACTTAACTAACTGAAATGCGATCGCCCCAGCTGAGATTCGAAACCACAGCGGAACGAGCGCAATTCAGTGTGACCTCGAGTGGCAACGCGTTGCTGCGATAGACCACCGAGGTCCCTTGTGTCTAGGTAGACCTAAAGCTTTCTTGAAGAGGCGTTCATTTATTTTGTCGAATAAAGGCTGCACGGTAAATAATGTGCACAAGGATTTAAAGCCAGAAGTTGCAGCTGACCAAGTCTTTGTATTATATATTTTCATTACTGTGACAAGTTTTAAATCTTGACGTTAGTTTTGTTTGAAGTCTGACTCCTAGGTACTAATATGCGTGGGACCGCGGTGGTCGAGTGCGAGAACGCATTGGCCACTCGAGGTCACAGTAAATGCAGTCGCTCCGTTGGGGCGATCGAATCCCGAGTTGGGGCGACCGCATTTGCTTAGATAAGTTTAGGGTGCATGTTGCATGAATGTTTAGTATGTAAGGGACGCCCGCACCCCCCTGAAGTAATGCGAAAGCGGTTCCGAAGGGGGGGAACGGTAGTATGAATGAGTGAGAAAGAAAAAAAAAGGTACTAATATGCATAACAAAATTAATTTCTTGTGAATGTACATTTGGTCATTTCCATTTAGTGCTTTTTACTTTTAAATTTATTTATTTTATCTTTTCAATTAATATTCGTATTATTTCTTTCACATCATGAACCTACGTGGTGTTAGCTTTCCTAGAGTTGTAAATGACCTGAGTATATGAGATGGTCAGCTGCATACATTCTACAATTAGTTCCTGACTTTTATACTGTTTAGTAAATCATGTACGAATATTAGGAATAATGTGGAACATTTTAACCTTAGATATTGGATTTATTAAGCACTACATACATTTTGTTTTTCCTGACTTTAATTGTTCATCGAACCATGATTTAAAGCGTTTCTTTTTATTACTTATTACGGTTGATTCTGTGACTATTTGTGTTAACTTTACAGCTTCTATTAGATCTTCAGTGCTATCAATTTTGGGTGCTTTAAACTAGTGATGGACGTATCTCGAATGAAATCATTCGAAATATTCCATTATGCACATATCTTGATGTATCTCGAGATACGAGTAATTCATTCGAATGATGAAAACCTCTCGAACACGTTCGTAGCGACGCGCGCCTCTTGAATGAAATAATTCGAAATATTCGATTATGCGAACATCTCCGAGATGCGAATAATATATTCGAATCATAAAAACTTTACGAATACGTTCGTAACGACGCAGGCATCTCAAATGAAATAATTCAAACAATTCGATCATGCATGCCTCTCCGAAATGCCAGTAATTTAATCGAATGATAAAAACTTTTCGAGTATGTTCGTAACGACGCGCGCATCTCGAACGAAATGATTCGAAATATTCGATTATGCATGCATCTCCGAAATGCGAGTAATTCATTCGAATTGTAAAAATTTCTCGAATACGCTCATAACGACGCACGCACCTCAAATGAAATAACTCGAAATATTCCATTATGCATGCATCTACGAGATGCGAGTAAATCATTTGAATAGTAAAAACTTCTCGAATACGTAGGTAACGACGCGCGCATCTCGAATAAAATCATTCGAAATATTCAATTGTGCTTGCATTTCCGAGATGCGAGTAATTCATTCGAAAAATAAAAACTTCTGGAATATATTGGTAACGACAGGCGCATCTCGAATGAAAGAATTCGAAATATTCGATTATGCATGCACCTCCGAGGTGCGAGAAATTCATTCGAATAGTAAAAACTTCTCAAATACGTTGGTAACGACCCACGCATCTCGAATGAAATAATTCGAAATATTCGACTATGCATGCATCTCCGAAATGCGAGTAACTCATTCGAATGATTAAAACTTCTCCGATACGTTCATTAAGACGCCCATATCTCGATGAAACAATTCGAAATATTCGATTATAAATGCATCACCGAGGTGCTAATAATCCATTCGAATGATAAAAACTTCTTGGATTACTTTTGTTTCGTTGTTTGGTTGGTAATCGAAATATCGTCTATGTCAGTAAAACGGTATTTACAGACAGGTTAATCTTACTATTTGGCGAAATTTAAATAAAAACAAAACAGAATATTGTCGAAAACCGAAAAAACAATTGGATACAAGGGCAGGAGTGCCAAACAGTCATCATTCGAAAGGCAGGATGCGAGACATTTCTCGCATTTCCGAAAAGATCGCATTATTTGGATTCGAATGATTAATTCGAATCTCGATTATTAAAATCTTTCAAATACTAATCATTCGATCATTGAAACCATTCAATTTTGCCCATCACTAGTTTAAACGCTTATCAGTATATAGGGATTTTCTATTGCTTTGTAGGAGCATTTCACGTTTAATAAATATTTGAATAATCCTCAAGTTTTAATCCAACGTAGAATATTTTCAACTGCAATATTAATTCACCAAACAATAAACTGCTACTATAATCCTACTGGAGGAAATTTAATGCTAAAGTTTTCCCTCTTCATGGGTGCTATAGTCGTTAGCTAACAAGAGTGAGTGTAGTAAGGGGATTGCACGTCCTAGAAGGAAACGTAAGAGTAAGCCGTCTGGTGCCTGCCCACTTGCTCGCCGCCGTTTGTTCGCCACTGTCTGCTCGCTACCATTTGCTCGCCTTGTTTGCTCGCGGGTCTCTTTTCTCGACAACTATTTGCTTGCTCGCCGAGCAGATGCTCAACAAGCAATTTATCCTTAAAATATAATATTACTGTAAACATTTAATATATGCTTGTGGTAATTTTTACTTTCCCATACCTTATAGGTATAGGGTAAGTATTGAATTCATGAAAATTTTCGAAATCGAGATTTATCGGAAATATCCGTTTTGGGTCTCTAGGAATCCAAAAATGTGGTTTTTAAAAAATGTCTGTCTGTTATAAAATCACAGCAAACTCAATTTGCAGTCACAATATCACGTATATAGTAGAGAATGAAGTATGCCTGGTTGCATATTAAAAGGAAATTAAGGGGCACCGCAGATATTTGGTGGGACTTCTTACAAGCCCTGTAAGTCTATTCGTTACGAGGCAAGGTTTTAGGATAGCGCTTGAACAACCGTTTTCAGGAAAATAACTCTACTGTTGAATAAAGATGATATGAACAGTTTCCAGTATGGGAAAGTCCAGGGAGGCAGTCGCGTCCACTTATTAAAATCTTACATTCCTCTAAGTCTAAGGAATACTGATAGTCAAAGCAGTATTGTTTTGTATTTGAATTCGTATAAACTTATATAAATTTTATGTTCTTAGTAAACTAAACTAAAAGTGTATCTGATTGTGATGTATATGTTACGCCCAAACATCGAAAACGCTCACTGCGCGAAAAAAACGACCGCAACGCGTTGTGGACGGTGCCGAACGACCAAATACCGAAATGACATAATTTTTCGCGTTGTGTCCGTTCTTGTTGACCACGACGCGTCGTGGACAATGCTCAAACGGCCACGATGCGTTCTGGATGATTTAGAGAGCTCATAATCCGGTCTTTCTTGTCTAGGCTTGTCAGCGTGTTTCCGACTGCCTTCGAGTGAAGTTATGTCTATGTTATTGAGCGAAGTCGCTACTATTGTAGCTAAAAACGATAATACGAGAGAGGTGTTTAATGAAAAACTTAAAAATATCGTTCATAACAGCAATGATCGGAGTGATTATTTTACGAACGAACGGTATGAAGAGATCGTCCGAGAAGTGAAAGAAGCGAACCGCTTGAAAGATAGCAAAATGCCCTTGTCGTCCAAACAATATAGAAGACTCATAACAATTGGGGAATATGAAAAGTTAATTGAAAAGCCCAAAGGAACACAGGATGGAAATTTTCGATATTACTGTAAAACGGAGGATCCTTTTGGCATTATTGAAGCTGCTCATATGGCAACTGGACACAAACGAACAAGAGGTATGTTACTTAGAAACTATTTCTGTGAAATATTGGTGCAATTATTTACTATACGTTTTTACCACGATTACCAATATTAGAGTGCGCGCAGCGAAAGATTGGGCCACGGCGTCATCGCAAGTAACGTGACTTTATGTCGAGCCTTGCGTCTTCTTTCGCAACACGTCATAAAGTCACGTTACTTTTGTTGACGAGGTGGCCCACTCTTTCGCTGCGCGCACTCTACTACCCACTTAAAGAGTTTTTTGTTTGTTTTTAGTTATGGAGGCTGAAATCAACAAAAAATACTGCAATGTTACGAGAGTAGCTATACAGATCTATCTCTCTGCGAGCAATGTCACGGAAAGAAGAAGATCAAGAAGAAGGGGTTAGTAGTTGCACCAATCCTATCAAACCACATGAATTCGAGATGTCAAGTAGATTTGATTGATATGCAGAGCGAACCCGACCGAGACTATCGTTTCATATTGAACTACCAAGACCATCTGACAAAATTTACAATTTTGAAACCACTCAAAACGAAAACAGCTGAAGAAGTCGCATATAATGTAGTAGACATTTTTTGCATGTTCGGTGCTCCCTTTATTTTGCAAAGTGACAACGGAAGAGAATTTTCTAATAAGATAATCGAAGAGTTAAAGAATCTGTGGCCAGGCCTTAAACTTGTGCATGGTAACCCCGCCACTCACAGAGCCAAGGATCGGTAGAACGATCCAATCAGGACGTCAGAGATATGTTGGTAGCATGGATGCTTGACAATGATACCAAACAATGGTCAGAGGGATTACGGTTTATTCAGAGCAAAAAAAATCGTGCATTGCACGAAGAGATTAGAAAAAGTCCTTACGAGGCCATGTTTGGTGACAAGCAAAGCATCGGACTGGCAGATTCTTCTCTGGAAAGGGAAACATATGAATCTTTGGAAACGGAAGAAGATTTGGAGAAAATCTTGGAAGGGATGACACTCGGAAAAGACCAGGAAGGGGAAGAAAATGTAATCAATGCAGTATCCACTGTGGCAGCATGTTCCATTTGCGAAGATTTCGGAGTTACCCAATCATGTAAAACATGTAGCATAAAAGTACACATGAAGTGTGGGACTGAAATTGAAGGAGAAGTCGTATGCAACCTTTGCTACCGACGTGATGCAATCAGAGAGCAACGCGAAACTGCTAGATCCGGAATGGAGAAGCAAGCTGGAAAAATGCTGGCGCTGTCCCGTGAAAAACTACCTCCTGCTGAGATCGGTCAAAATGTCGTAGTCAAAGTTCCAGATGTCGACAGAGGGCGGCTTGCCCCTAGGAGTGTTCTAGCTGTAGTTCTAAGCGTTAATGATTCCAGTTTGTATAAGTTGGGAACCAAAGAGGGCGCGCTGGAAAGACTTTATAGTCGTAATGAATTCAACTCCGCTGATTCAAATTTTATAAACGCATCGGATGTTCCAAGTTGTTCATTAAATTTGAGAAAAGCTTCAGCTCTTTCGTCTGGATCAAAACATTTTTTTTTTTAAATTATAGTAGACCAGCTCAGCATACAAATGCTATACATGGTTGTGTTAAGCTATTACAAATTAACTTTGACTTACACATAATGAAATACAATTTGATAATGCTATGAATCTATTCAATTAACATGTCTTGAGGTAAACTACGCTTTAGACGTTGGTGAATATGTGTTTTTCCTAGGTGATGTACTTCTGCACTTGGACACGAATTAATGCTGGCATAAAACTTTGAACACATTTGTCGAATAAATATATCAATTGTAGGAATCTCAAGTTCGTGATGGATTTGATTATTACGAATGAACCAGTCTGCACTAACAGCAATCCGTAACACCTTGTTCTGGAACACTTGAATTTTATTAATTTGTGTCTTAGAGGCAGCACCCCAAACTGAGCAGCCATATGTCACATAGGCCTTAGAATAGATTTATATATTAGTACACTACACTCAACTTTTAAGGAAGACTTGCGGTTGATGATGGATAAAGAATACAAAGCCGAGCGTATGCCTCATTCAATTTGGTGTTGATATGATAACCCCATCGGAGACGTTGGTCAAGATACACACCGAGATATTTTACAGCGCGATCAGATGCATTCCAGGGAATCTCCTGTTTGTTCACTATAAGTTTTGTTGGATTGGAGTATCGTCGTAGTGTAAAGATCTTAGCCTCTGTTTTTGTTGGATTAATGCCTAAACACCATTTATTAAACCACTCTTGAATGTTGTCAAGTCCGTTCTGAAGAGTTTTTATGGCATTCGAGATATTATTGTCTTGAGTTACCAGGGCCGTGTCATCCGCATACATTGCAAGTGAAGTCCCGGTAGGTTCTCTTATGTCATGGATAAACACGTTAAACAGAATTGGACCAAGAATAGATCCTTGCGGAACCCCAGCCTTAATATTCCTCCAGCTAGATAGCGTTGAATTTATTCTGACAGCAAACTTGCGATCATTTAGGAATGATACTATTGTTTTCAGTAAGTATGACTGTGTTTTAATGGTAATTAATTTGCGAATTAGTCCATTTATCCAAACACGATCGAATGCTTTCGTAACATCTAGGAATGCGATTGGTGTGAACATTTTCTTTTCAAATCCTTCTTCAATGATTTGGGTGATACGGGAGAGTTGGTGGCTTGTGGAATATTTGTTTCTAAAACCGTATTGGGATGCTGGTAAAATATCCCCGGCTGTGAGAAACTCTGCTAGGCGTGTTTGAATCACTTTTTCCAGTAATTTGGACAAAACTGACAGCAGGCTAATTGGCCTGTAGTTTTCTGGAAGATGTGGATTCTTTTTTGATTTTTTGAACATTAATATATGTGCCTTTTTCCACTGATTTGGAAAATATCCAATACGCAGGCAAGCATTGAATACAGCTGTTAGATATGCTACGCCCTTCTTAGTCAGGTTTTTTAACACTACATTAGTTATTAAATCGTGCCCTGGAGATTTTTTATTTGACAATTTACTAATGTATTGTTCTAGTTCAGAGGGCGTTGTTGGTTCAATTTGATTAGGATCAATATGGCACGTGTCTTCCGCCATTTGGTTCGTTTCATGAAAGAATTTTTGGTTATTGTTGCTATATTTTGTGACAAAAATTTCTTCTAGGTGGTCCGCGAACACTGTGCATTTTTCTTGATCGGTTACGCATTTCTGATCATTCACAGATATTACTGGTATTGCATGCGGTTTCCTAAGTATTCGCTTAGTAGCCTGCCACATATTTGGGTTGTTCGTGTCCAGATCTTGTAGATATGCTTGATAATTATGCACTCGAAAACTGTCTAATTCCTTTCTAGCGTTATGTGTGAGTTGATTCAGTATCGTCTTAAGTTGAGGTTCTTTGGTTCTTTGCCATTGTCTACAAACGCGGTTCTTCTCGTTGATTAGCTGTAAGATGCGAATAGGACATGGTTGTCAATTTTTAGACGTTGATTTTTTATAGGGATGGTCGCATTCTCCACTGCTGCTTTAATAGCCATGGTCAATTTTTTAATGGAGTTATCCACCTCCATATTGGTGTTAATGTTGACAGGACATTTAATTGTACTATCTAATGCGGAGCGAAATTTTTCCCAGTTTATGGGTCCATTGATCAGCCGAGGAACTTTATCGATCATTTTAACATTTTGATTGAATGTGATTAATACAGGGAAATGGTCCGAGTCCATTTCCGCAATTACCAACTGATGTACTGGCCTTGAGAAGTTTTTGCATAGCATTATATCAAGAATGTCCGGCTGATGATCTGTACGGAAGGGCATGTATGTGGGTTCCGAAGGAGCAATTATTAAAACAGAATTTTCAGTAGAGTAGGTGAGTAGCTTTGAGCCATTGGGGTTATTCACTCTGCATCCCCATGAAGTGTGCTTACAATTAAGATCGCCGACCATGATAGTTGGTTCATTGGTTGTGAAGATATTTCGTAAGTCTTGTTGATTTAAATTTTTATTTGGTTGTTTATAGGCACAAATTAGATTGAGTATCGTTTGATCTTCCAAGATGATTTTTACTCCAACTACTTCTAGGCTTAGGGTATGTGGTAATGGAATTGGTGTAATATGAGTGCCCTTTTTGCTAATTATGGCCACTCCCCCGGAGGCTTTGGTGGTTTCCCTGTCTGTTCTAGTTATATTGTATCCAGGGATAGTGAATGTGGTGTTTTTGAGAAGATGCGTTTCGCTCACACATGCAACGTCAATTTTATGCCGACAGAGGAATTCAATAAACTGAGACCTGTGTTGTTTTAACCCGTTAGCATTAAAATTAGCTATTGTTAAACTATTTATTATTCGTGAATTATTTAGGTTCATTGTTAAACAGATTAGAAATTATTGACATGAGGAAGTTTTTGATTGTGTTCCAATATGGAGCGATGAGGTTAACTATTGTTTGAGCAAAAGTATTAAGAGTTTTATTTGTAGAGTCTGAGATATTGTTGTCATTTTCAGTTGATTCATGTAAGTTAGTCTTAATAGGCCAACCCTTATTAGATTGTTTGGGTTGTGGGTTTTCCGTCCTCATTTGTGAAATACTTTTAGGAGTCTTTGGCTGTTGATTTAGATTCTGTAGAGTTTTGGTTAGGTACGAACATCCCCTGTAATTAGCGGGATGGTTTTCACCACAATTTACACATTGGGGTTTTTGTCCTGCTTGTTTCGGACAATCGCTATAGAGGTGGTTTCCTATGCATTTGACGCATCTTGGATCTAACTGGCAATAATTCTTGGTGTGCCCGAATCTTTGGCATCGGTAGCACTGGGGAATTTTGTTTGATTTATGTCTGGGCTCCACTGTAACCATGCAGTAACAAAGCTTGGTAACATTAAAGATGTCTGGAACGTTTCCATTTTTTGGAAGTTGAATTACTGCCAAGGGCAGAGGTTTTTTATCTTTGTTTCGCATTCTCGTTACTTTGATTACTTGAAATTTTTTATCCTGTAGTTCCTCTTGAATTTCGGTTTCGCTTATTGATGTTGGTAAATTGCGAATGATTACTTCTATTTTATTATCATCTGGATTTTTGAAGGTATGAAATTTAATTTGATGTTCAGTATAAAATTTTGTTAGATTTCTGTAATCATTAATGTTAGTAACATTGACCCTAAGAAAGGTGCCTCTATAATTTGTCGAAAACTCTTCTTTAACGGTTTGTTTTATGTCAGCTATGACACGTTGGTAATCAGTAGCATTGTGTAAATAAATTGGGGGAATTTTAATTTGGTTTCGATTATCCGGGATATTCTCAACTGTTGTGTTATTAGGTTCTAAGTTGGTTGGGTCTGGCAGATAATACCTGTTTTGCGATAACATTTTTGAATTATCTAGCAGAAACTTTTTATTACTCCCATCAGTATCCGGGGAGCTTAGTGGGTGCTTAGTAGCTTGAGAATTTGACTTGATTGATGGTGAAGGTTGTGATTGTACGCCGTGATTAACTACTATTACATTGGGTTCTACATGAACAGAATTGATGTCGTCCACTATCATATTTTCTGCGTTATTTTTATCGACCATAATTGTATCATTGTTAAATGTTAAATTGTGTTTTGTTACCTTGTTTCTGTTTTTACCAGGTTTGCTGTTCAATAGCTCGGCAGATATGTCCCTAATAAACGAAATATTGGGTGATTGTAGTTATCGCAGCGCCTGCGGCGCGCGATAGCTTAGCGATTTCGTTATCCAAAATTGGTAAGGCACTTTATTGGTGTTGATTAATACTGAATATTATACACTAAATGTTTGATTAACTCACTATAACACGGAAATAATACGTTAAACTCGACTGCACTCCGTCGTGGCTCACTCGAGACTCTATTTCAAATTACTCGCATCAATGAGAATTCTGGCCCGCTTTTTTTAGGTGACAGTGTTATACGAATATATAGTGCGCATACTTTTTTCAGACCCAATTCCTCATTCATATGCTACCAACGTAAAAGCCACATGTCTCCGCAATATATTTTACCGTAATTCTCCCATCACTCAGTACCATACCATGGAACAAGTTAAAATTTTCTTGAGTAACAACAGTTTTTGGTGGTCAGGCACCTGGTGCATGTTGATACAACTTCCTTCCTAATTTTAAATCCCGGACATGTCACTATACATTTTCTGCGGTGATAAACCCTTCTTAAAAAGGTATTCACAGCCCTTGTCTCGAATTATTCTATTTCAACAAAGTCACCAGCACCACAGTAATACTAAATGTATAACTTTAATAAACAAGAAGATACGCACCTGCAACTTGGCGTATATTAATGTCAATAGTTGACGTTTCTAGGAGAATCAGAATTAATTTGTCGGTCAACGCCTTCTATGTTAGGGACAATAATTGATGAACTATCATCGTATGTAGATATTTTTTTATGTTTGTGTCACATTATGGTAAAATTAGCAGACCCATTATATTAAAGAGCCGTCCGTTGTACCACATAGTTTAAAGAAGGTCTGTAAATATCTAAAATGCTTATTATGGTATGTTCGGTTCACAGTTTAAGTGCAATTTTTGGGTCCGTTTTAACCCTGTTTTGCGCTGCGTGACTTCATTGCCCAACTGAAAAGTGAAAACAATTTCCTTTAACGACTTAGAAGATAAAAACACAAGGAACAACGGTTTCAGAAGTACATTAAATTTATGAGGAAACATTGGCTCGTGTTTGATTTTTAACTTTCTTCTGCAATACGCATCATTGTTGATATTTAGTTATCAGACCCAATTTTAAAGTTATTAACTCATCGCATACTAAACTTGATGACTCAGGTGTCATAATATTCCTCACTTCAATTTTTACTGCTGTTTAAATAATAAACCTGTAACAAATTTAACCAGTAATTTTAAAACGAACCATTTTGAAACAATAGAAGCAACGAATGTTTTTAAAATAAATACATTTAAACATTCTATATTCTGTTAAAAGAAACATGGTTAATTAATGTTTACTGTATTACATAAGCAAGAACTCATCTGACCTATTGTTAAATATTTTTTTATGGTAGATACCTTTTTAAATTGGAACAGTAAGTTCAATTTGCGGTTGGCTGCGATTTGTTAAATATTGTTTGACAATGCCAACACAAATTTTAATTTAGGATTTTAGATAACCAACTTTTAAGAGAGACAGCAGGAGGAGAAGAGAGAAAGATTAAGGTATATTTATAAATTTATTAGTTACATAAATCATTCTTTATTTGATTACCGTATTCGATTTACTAGTGTTTTACTGCGGCTGTTCCAATTTACTACTCTATTTAATTAGCTTACCTTAAATAAAAGGTACTATGTAAGTTAAAGCATTCCAGTTAAATTGTCTGTCTAACAGAATAATATAGGAAACTATTAAACTGCTACGAGAATAAACAGAGAATATTAAATGTTTAGTAGTTGCCATAACACTTCTTCATTACCTTGTTCCCCTACCCCAATCACGTCGTAACAGGGAACATATAATTTCAATAAAAACATATTGCTTTATAGAACGTATGTTATATCAATTTTCTCAAGTTGGAACGATATTTAAAAGAATATTATGTTATGCAACTAGATAGTAATGATAGTGTAGATATGTTAATTTTAGCTATACCACTACTGTGCGATTATACTTATATTTATAGAAAAACCTTAATAAGAACGTTTGTTTCTATTTTAGTTTGTTTATTCAACACAAATATATGTATGATTATACAGGATAATTAATTATGTAGTTTTCACATCACGTGTAGTCGATATGAAGTGTTAGTGAGGTATTGATTAACAGTATACAGCCTCTGTTGCTCTACTGACAATATCACATGCTGTCCAGAACAGACTTGGTATATCCGATATTTTAAAAATAATAATAATCACAACTTTAACGGCATTTATTTCAGCTTTATACATATTTCGATATTTTGCATGTCATTTTCAGAAGCATTTAATATAGTAGACATTTGTAGCTAGTGCAACAGCACACTGGATCTTGATTTCGAATTTGGCTCTTGCCTTCTATTCCGAAACTTCCAATAGTGGGGAATTTATCAGCTCAATTTGCTCATTCATTAAAGGTGTATTTGTTAAAATGTATTTGTAAATTTGAAGGACCTCAAGTATATCCAATTTACGTTATCATTATAGAAGTGTAAATTGATATTATATTATTTGATGTCAGTGCATGATTGTGTTCTAATAAGTGTTTAGTACAGTTAGATTTTTCTTGAGTGCATTTGTACGAGCGTATGTATTCTCTGTAACTGGTATCAAAATTTCTGATTGTCTGGTCTATGTATACAGAATTACATTGTGAACTGATTAGTTTATAAACACCTTTTTTTAACAAATCGTTAATTCTATCTATTTGGGGTTGAATAAGGTGTTGAAAGTGATTTTTATTGTTTTATAATCATTCTTTTTGATTAATGTGTCACTCAGTTTTGTGTTGTAGTCATTACTGTGTGCAATTTGTTTAATAATCAAAATCTCTTACGTGTAATCATTGTTATTTAAAGAAACTGTTAGAACTTTATATATCAAGAGCCTATAGGATGCAGATGTATGTGTTTTATAATGGCATCATTCCTGTGGTATTGTGATATTTGTAAGTGTAGGTTTTCTATAAAGTTTGTTTTCAGAAATAGTTTTTATGTTTAAATCTAAATGCATGAATGGCAACCTCGACACCGTAAGGTAAAAGGGGAATTGATAAAGAAAGAAAGAAAGAAATCTAAACTATTAATACATCTATTTGGTTCTGTTTCTAATGTAAAGTTTATGTTTGTATGTAAAGTATAAATAAACGTTAATAAATCTCAAATAAACTAAAATATCATCAACATCACGGAATACAATTTTCGAAGATTGAATTGATTCAAAAATTCGATATTGTAGACATTTCATAAAAATATTAGCTAAAAGTGGTCAAATTGGACTTCCCATTGGTAAACCGTATTTCTGAAGATAAATTTGATTATTAAAAATTTAAGAATTTTTTACTAGCGCGAAGTTGGAATAATTGAATTAATTTGGTTTCCTTAATTCAATATTTCTTTAGATGAAAACCTCATTTAACAAAGGAATACAAACCTGAAGAGAGATCTGTGAAAACATATTGGTAACATCGAAACTGACTAATTTGCATTGTGATGGTAAACTTAAATTGGAAAACTTATTGAATCACTAGCAAGAATTTTTAACTGAGTAATTTGGTATGTATTCTGGCTAGTAATTATATTATTTAATGTTTTTGCTAACATTTGGTTGGGTGCGTTCACGTATGGCACCACCGGTCTAATAGGCGTTTGGAGTAGTGATGGGCATAATCGAATGATTTCAATAATCGAATGCTTACTATTCGAATGATTATAATTATCGAGATATTAAGTCGAATTAATCATTCGAATCCAAAATGCGCGCGTATTTCGGCAATTCGAGAAATGTCTGGCATTCTGCCTTTCCGTGTTATATTATAAGTTATTAAATATTAACGATATTTTATTTATTTATCTAGTTTCTTCTTCTTCTTCTTCTTCTTCCTTGTATAGGCCAATGGCCTGTTAATTGCCTACAATAGAGTAGGTTCTGTGAGCCCTCTTTGCACGTATGCCGGGCAGGAGACTAGCCTAACCCGTCGAACAGAGGGGCGAAGTTCCACTACAAGGTTCACGTTGTCAGCACGACCTATTATCTAGTTTATGACAATAATATATTTAATTGAATAATAACACTGGTAAACAAAAATCAACTTTTTTTGTTACATGAATAAAACAAGGCGTATGTTATGAAAAATTTCACCAGAAAGCAGAAAATGACCTTGGATTTTCTCTGTCACCCGCACTTTATTTGCTACGAAGTGTTGTACGTTATACGGAAATATATCAATATCAGTATGTTCTTAATATTGCACTTACTTCAAAATGCTGTTGCCGATGTTTTACGGCGATGTTGGGTATTTGGGACATCACGGATTAATGTCCAGCAGTAATCAGCAAGAAAACTAGGACTCCATTTGCCTTGGTATCGCTTTTCCATGGTTGCAACGTCTTAGTGGAACCCTTCTCCATGTTCGTCGCTTACGGTACCCAAACTTTCCGGAAAGAAATCGAGATGAGCATCCAGAAAATGAATTTTTAAAGACATGATACATCTCATTTCCCTGTAGGCACTAAGTAATTCAGTCACAAGATCTTCGTAATTTTCAGCTTTGACATTTCCAAGAAAATTGGTCACAACTGTGGTAAAAGCTCTCCATGTTCTTAGTTTAGCAAGTTGTCAAATTCGCCATCTTTCATTACTGCTCGTATTTGTGGTACCACAAATATGCCCTCTTTAATTTTTAACTCACTAACTCTCGGAAATTTCTGTTTCAGATACAAGAACCCTCTTCCGTTTTAGTGCTTCAACGCAATTTTTCATTAAACCCAATTTAATATGCAGTGGTGGTAGAAATACGTTTTTAAGATCAACCGGTGGCTCGTTGGTAATATGTTCTTGACCCGGAGTTAGACCTTGACGTAGTGACCATTCGTATATAGTGACGATCTCGTGCACGGCATTTACACGCGAAACAAGTATACTCCAGCTGAAGTCCAAGAAGAAGCGCTATCACTTTTAGGTCTCCACAGATTGACCACTTATAGTCATTATATCGAATGTGTTCTAGGAAATATCGCATATTCTTGTTTGATTCCATCATATGAACAGCATGATCTACAGGTACAGATGGGTATTTATTGCCGTTGTGAAGCAAAACTGCTTTTAAGCTAAGTTTCGAAGAATCTATAAATAGGCGCAAATTGCTTGGTTCATGTTTCAGTCCTAATGCGTGAAATAAGTTGTCAACATCCGTGCAATATACTAAAGTCCCTTCTTGAGCGAAACAATGTGGAAGTCCTTTTTGACGTTTTCGGAAGTGAGTTATATGTACGTCACCTTCGAGGAGGTTCCACCCTTTTAATCTCGATGCTAAAAGTTCTGACTGTGATTTTGCTAGTTTTAAATCTCGAACTAAATCATTCAGTTCAGCCTATGAAATCAGATGTGGTTCTGCTGAACATTTTTGTGCTTGATAGTGGATGATTGTGGATTTCCTGAGAATTGCATATTATCAGTTGGAACACCGGTACTTTCAGGTTCATTGTCGTCCAAACTCCGAAATTCTGGTGGATTTAAGATAGGAAGACCTTTACTATGTTCAACGGGCCGTAAAGCTGATGGTAAATTGGGATACTGCACAGTATGCTTGGACTTCGACCCGATGCCCAGTATGTTAGTGAGGCAAAAGTTACAATCTGCGGCATAGTCTTTCTGGTCTCTCCAAACCATTGGTACTGCAGAGCGCATTTTATGTTTTGTACCTTTCAACCAACCTGTTTACAATGTTACACAAGCCTTACAACATATGTGAGGAGCCCCTGACTTATCTTGATGTCCTACTTTAACTCCGAAATAAAGTTCATAAGCTCTTCATATAAGCGGGGTGAGAGTACGTTTTTGCGATTTAAAAGTTAGTTCTCCACACACATAACAAAAACTGTTGACATTATTTACACACTGTCTAGGCATTGTAGTTGTTCATTCACAGTCAATCACAGTACAGTAATAAACATAAATCAAGTATGTAGAATACAAACACGTTAGTAACGACGTTTCGCGGCACGACATAGCAAATGCAGTAACTTCATACGCCGGTAAATGCTTACTAAAGCACAACATCTGATTTGCTGCGTACTTCTTGCATGTAATAGATAGGAATGAACCTGTCTTAACACGGTGTATTCATCACTGCCGATACATTACACAAAGTGGCGCAATATGCATATGTTGCATACTTGCAAAATATAACATTCCGCTTGTTACTAAAAATTCGTGGGTGATAGGCAAATTCTATTTTTAAATTCGTTTTTGGGGTGCCGAAATAAATCAGAAACACCTAAAAATTTCCATGTCACAAAATGTGTGTTTAACAGTTTAATAATCAATCTAAAAAATGAATTGAATTTAAGTATAGAAAAGTAGAAATAAATAATCGTATCTTAAGCCTGCCCGTTCGAAATTATGAAAACGTATTTTGCATCTCAGCTGCACATGCGACCCCATCATAGAAAGCAAGTCAAATATGTTTGATTATCTTTTCATATCTTCTCGAATAACAAATTCATTCGAATATTACTCATATTATATACCGACACAAACGATTAATTTCGATTAACAGCCGAACAACGAAACGAAAGTAATCCGAGAAGTTCGTATCATTCGAATGCATTGTTAGCATCTCGGTGATGCTGCATAATAGAATATTTCGAATTATTTCATTGGAGATGCGCGCGATGCTACGAACATGTTCGAGAGGTTTCAATCATTGAAATGAATTAGTAGAATCTCGAGATATCTCGAAATATATGCATAATCAAATATTTCCAATGCTTTCTTTCGAGATACGCCCATCACTAATTTGAAACTTATGTATTTTTGTCAAACACTATAGTTTTGATGATTGTGGGTTTGGATGTATTATATTTCTTTTCTCGTAATCTATTAAGGTAACGATGCGGTTATTTAATGTTTGTATTAGTTTGTTGTGATATGTTTTCGTGGGATCTTTATTTAAAGCTTCTAAATTTGAAGTTGTTATAAAATTATACATTATATACTTTCTGTATGTAGGCAACCATCTTTATGTAAAATCACTAAAGTATTACCTTTGTCTGCTTTAACAGAAATTAAATTCGTTATTGTGATTTTTTTTATGTGTTTGTTTATTTTATAATTTTAATGTTTGTTAGTTGTTGACAGTATGTGTTTTATACAAACGAGGCTTTCAGAACCAAATTTTAGCGGCATAACTGTTCGAGCTGGAGATAAGCAACACCTGAAATGTAAATTATTAAAACCAAGTAAAGATAATTTTCAATTAGTGCTTGTCGTCTCCATTGATTTTGTTTGGGTTGATCTGGCGTCTACCCTTGAATTCTCTCTTTTATTTTGCTTGTTCGTAGTCGTAATAATTGTATTAGGGTATTAGAGGTATTTATCAAACTTGACAGTGAGTGTTTTACCTGGAAAACAATAAGTTATGAGATTTGTGCATTATGTTCGACAACTGTCAACTAACATACAATTTTGGAGAAAAATGAACTTTCCAATTGTATGTTTTTGTGAGTAATATTTGGATATAGGTTTGAAGAATATTTTAATATGATTTTAATAATCATTAATTGTAATATTAATAAATTAAGATGATTTATGTTTACAGTAAATATGAATTTTGTTATAAAAAATAATTGATAGGCCCTGTGAGGTGTCAAAACATTGCTTTTTAAATAGCTACAATTTCAGTTTTGATGTAAATGCCATTTTCAAAAAGTTTTTAAATATTTAAGATTACGTTCATTTATGCGAGTTTCATTCTGCTTCCCCATTGGTCGAGGAAGTCACATGTTTTTTGTAAAATATACTTATTTTTGTTTGTATTATGATTTTGTCATGGTTGCTTGTTGCTAAAGTGAAGACTGATGGGAAAACAACGAAAACTTGTCATGTAGAAATAAACGTGAACAAACGCCTGACTGGCGAAAATTGTAATTTTGTGTGTTTATTGTATCCTGTTCGATTAGAATTTCATTATTAAGTGTTACTGTTCATATCAGCGTTATTTGTTACTTATCTGTGTGAAAGCTGGATAACATTCGGTAAATTAGCCGAAAATCAAGAATTTGGGACGGAAAATCAATGTACCGTCAGTAGACGTCAATTGTTTCTTTCGATATAGGTACGTTCTACGTTCTAAAAGTGGATTTAATAATTGAAACATGTATATAACGTCGAAGAACTTATGTACAGGAAATTCAACAATTTATTCACAGAAAATCATTATAGTGCAACCTCGTCAACCACCTTACAACAAACAAAATGTGGATAGCATATTCAAACTTCCTATTTACCTGTCACCAAGAATACAATAAAATTAATATATTTTTTATTTATAGTAAATAAATTACGATTTTCGATTATCAAAAGGATTCTGCGAGGAACTTCCTCCTAATACAATCTAATGAATTTTACCAACACCAAAAGAAAATGAGCAGGTGCTTCTATGTAAAAAGGTGGGTCCGTTTGAAAGTGATTTGTTAAATTAGACCTTACTATTTATTTCATGTAACTTTGTCATTTAATTGTTAAAGTTGTTTAACGTTTTATAAGAAAAAACTTAGATAATTCGATAACATTTAATTCATTTCTTTGTTGCATCCACATTTTATAAGTTCATGTTTACTACCTTGTATCCTTCGCCTTGTTTAGTTAACCAGCGCAAAAATTTAAAGGTTATACAGCAGTAGCCAAAATTTTATCTTATACACCCAGAGATAAGAATTCTTCTAAAGTTTGTTTGAAGTATGCGCTTTGTGTTGTTTCAACAACTTATGTAATAATATTGTGGTGTTTTTTTCAAACGGATTTAAAAACGGTTTAACCTAACTTACCTATATACAAAAGTGTACGGAGTTACGGAGCTACAGCCTTCTGAAGTAAAACTTCTCCCATCAATTTTCTGCATGTAACTGCGGTATTCGTTGGATCAAAGTTTTGAAATTTAATCTGTATACGTTAATCATCAATGTCAAAAGTTGCAGGTGCGAACCTAGTTGCGTTTTAATAAGTGTACCCGAGGCATCTCAAGTGGGAGAATCGGGTACAGTTTCCTAGCAAAATACCCCAAAAAACTACTTCTGTTCAAAAATCTATAAATCCAACCGTTTTCGAGAATTCAATATTATGTAAAATCGGTATGCTATGAAAATTTGGAAACTTCGTACTATGGCAATTAAATTCGCAACATAAATTCCGAACACCATAGCCAACAAAAAAAGCTCTCTACAAAATAGCATGATGCTTATTACAATTATTTATGTGTAGCATTTTATTGATTTTAGTCAATACTTTTATAGTTTTTCACTACAGTTTCTATCAAGATGGAGGTTGTTAAGGTAAAAAGACATTTGGTATTAATGGTGGTAATTTATTGTAGAAAATAGAAACCATAAAGATGTTCGATAGCGGCTATTCTGAAAGATTTATCTAACTGCTCTGTATAAATATGTTAATAATTATTCTCTATGTTGCATATTTTAAAAGAGAAGATGTGATGTCACTAGCTGCACAACCTTAGTTGGTGTCCCTAAGTAGATTCACATCTCCACTCTAGTCTATAACATTATTAATGCAACCATAGGCAGGTAAAACTTTTTCTGCGATAGTTGACTAAATGTCAGTAACAAGCATTATCATAAACCAAGCACGGCGACTCATCACTTGTAGGAGGCGAGGCCAAATAAACGTGAGAAATAAATTAAATCACTTAAATTAAAGATAACCTTACTTGCTGTGTTAAAATTTATTAAATATTTACAAACATAAGGAGAACATAAATTGCGCCATTTTATCTAAATGTAAGAGATATGGTGCATATTCAGTTGAATGTGTGAGATATATTGCGAATTATGGAATTATAACTAAATGTTTCTCGGTTAATTAAATAAAAAAAATTTAATAAATTTTAGTAAATTGAAATTGTAACATCATGTGTTGCTTCATGTTTTTTATACACTTATTGTAATCGAATTTTATATATCTTAATTCTAACTAATCAACTTTCATAATGCAGTTTTCCTTTACTTTATTGTATAGACTCAAAGGTAAAACCAGCCGAACCCGCGGGCTGCTTTGAACGCTTTTTTACTATTATTTTTAATAATAAAAAATTGCGTCGAGACGTAAAATATTTTCTGAAATACGAAAGAATACATCTCTGTCTGTGTGTGTGTGTGTGTGTGTGTATGTATATATATAGATATAGTTGCCCTTTGTCAATGGACTTTTTTGCCTCTTTGGTCTTCTCTTCATGGGCTTGGGTACCTACACGAAAACATTAAATATTTACGCGCTTCGGTATCAGTTGTGCATATTTACAGAGTAAATAACTTCCATTTCGTCACAGCATATTTCAAAACATACTGAACTGAAAATATGTTCAACTATTATGAAATTTCAAAAATGAAGATGATAATCTATAGTAGGCAAACTGCTGATCGGCAGGCACCGGACCGCAGGTTACAATGAAAGGTAGTGGTTTAAAGTTCTGCAGATTTGTGAAGTTACAACCGCTAACTGAAGTGATTTCGTTTTGAGAACACTTACATGAAAATATTATTTCATATTAACATTTTCTATAAGACCGTTAAGGTGCGGCCGCAGTGCAAGTTGTTTACCTGGAGGGTAGTGAGTGGCGACTCGCCAAGCAACCCACCGAGTAATCCGCGACCGCGAGGTACCTTTTCTTGACATGCTGCGGATTGGCGCCGGCCGCATTGCTCCCTCCAACCTACCCAACTAGCCTAGCGAGTCACCACGCGTGTAGCAAGTGAATCCGTTGTGTTCGATAATCGTAGCTAGCCACCACTGGATCAATCATGGAAGAAATGCTGATCTCGGCCGTTTACAAGAGGAAAGCGATATGGGACCCGGCAGACGAATTAACAAAGAATTCTAAAATCTCCAAATCGTTGTGGACAGAAGTTGCCAAGGAAGTTGGGGTTGGTGGTAGGTAAAATTTATCTGGGTAATTTCTCATCTTATAAACTCGCAGAAATGCACCATCACAGTCTCTATCTAAGTTGTACTCGTGCACCCACGACCTCCTATTATGGCTCATCGTGTACGCAAAGAAGGGGCTATAACAAAGAAGAAGTCTTTTGGAAATTTTTGAGAGGGACATGTTCAACGCACGACCGACAGTTTCACACTAGACCCTACGTTGGTACCTACATTATTCCATCGGCCAGTGCGGCCGGAGTATATCCACCCTCTATTCGCTAGTCTCTAGCCTCCAAGCTACCCATTACCTACCTGCAGTGCGGCCTTAGGTTTAGGGTAATACTATGTACACTTACTTAAGCTGTATTAATATAAATACTATAAGACCATTCTCTAAAAATAACCAGGGCGGGAGGGAAACATTTCTTACAAAGCCGTAAGAGGTATGTTATAAGTATAATCGTTAGAACAGGGAACACGTACTCCATCAAAATACTAAATAATAGTAAATATCAGACAGTATTGGCTAAATAAATAAATCTAACCCATAAAAAGGTTAAACAATAGCGAATATCAGAAAGTATGCGGTGATCTATCAGAAAGATGTATATCAAGTTGTTCCAACAACAAAGCATATTCTATTTCTGAATTTAGAAAATAATTTAAAGACAAAACTAAAAGCCGGAAGTTTGTTATACGAGGAAATAATTACATTTTGATTGCGTGCTCGCGATTGTGGGTTTTATCTTTTAATATTTTCATTGTACCGCCTACTAATCTTAGCCTTTAAAAATAGTGCTCTTAATACAAAAATGGTAACGTTATATTTCTGTTCTTAATGCAACTTTTCCAGTGAAAGAAATGTATTTGATGTTTTAATACTAAAAAAAGAACGGTGAAATGTCATCCCTTTTCAAGGAGGAGCTTTGTTTTCTCAGTCCCCCATATGTCCTTGCATATTACAGCCGGTGTTAACCGCATAACCTGCATAATATCTAGTCACAGCTTTCTCCGAGGATTGTTTGATAACTATGTGGCCTAACACAGAGATGGCGCGAATTCGGAGGAATCTTCTTTACCATTCTGTAGAACTATTCTTTATTAGATTAAATATGGCAGTGCAGGGCAATCTGTCAATTAGTCTGTTTTTGGCAATACGCCAAAGTGAACGTCTCGTGTGATTTTGTAAACAATGGAAAAAGCTGAGTTAAGAGCAGTGATAAAGTACTTTCATTTGAAAGGATTAACGCCAACCGCAATCAAAGCAGAGCTGGATCCAACACTATTGGAATCCGCTCCTGGTTAAAAACTGGGTTGCCGAATTTAAGCGTGGTCGTATGAGCACAAATGATGAACCCCCTAGTGGACGTCCAAAAACTGCTACTGCCCCGGATATAATTGAAAAAGTCTACAGTATCGTATTGGATGACCGTCGAGTAAAAGTGCGCGAGATAGCAGACATAGTGGGTATCTCAAATGACAGGTTCTCCGCCACCAAAGAAGGCAAAAACGGCTTTGTCAGCAGGAAAGGTTATGGCAACCGTATTTTGGGATTCTCATGGAATTATCTTGGACGACTACTTAGAAACGGGGAACACAATAAATGACGAGGATTATGCCAATTTGTTGCAACAACTAAGCGACAAAATCGAAGAGAAACGGCGTCATTTGGTAAAGAAGGAAGTGCTTTTCCATCAAGATCACGCACCTGCCCACAAGTCTGCGATTGCAATGGCCAAAATTCATGAATTGGGATTTGAATTAGTGCCCCATTCGCCCTATTCCCCAAATATGGCTCCCAGCGATTATCATCTGTTTCCAAACCTGAAAAAATGGCTCGGCGGTAAGAGATTTTCGTCTAATTCCGAGGTAATCGCTGCTGTAAATAGCTATTTCGAAGACTTGGATTCAACGACCTACAATGAAGACATTGCTAATTTGGAATATCGTCGGAATAAGAGTGTTGAGCGAGCAGGAGACTATATTGAAAAATAAAATGTTTTTTTGTCGACAAAAACTTGCGTTTTCTTTGTTAGGCCACGTAGTTATCTAACCATCCTCGTATTAGTACATATTCAGAAAAAATTACTATATTAAGTGTAGGTGGCAGCCCACAGGTTTTGCTAGATGCACTTAATTTTTAAAGCTATGCTAGTGACTTCTTTAGCTCTACTGGAATCATTTGGTTCGTTCATATTATTATTAATGACGAAACGGCAAAAATTTCTTAACACTCCCATTTAAACAATCTTTAACATACATTTCTCGTGTAATTTGCCAAAAAAAAACATTTATTTTCGGCTACAATCTCGTGAATCAAATAGCTTTCCACTACTTGAAAAGCTTAGTTATAGAACAGATCCAAACCAGTACTGTCTCAACGGTAATAACACGTGTAGTGTGCGTGCATGACTAACCTGCGTGAGCAGTTGAGGTCCTGAACCCGTGTCATTCAGTCGAAAAATGAAAGGGCCTTCGCCAAAGCACTCCTCGAACATCGTCGTTCTCTTGCTCTGTTCGAGTGTGGGTCTTTGTCGTCAACTCCAACCGTTCCATTTAATTTAGTTTTCCCATTCTGCTTCGGAGAAATCTGTAAGAACAATTTCATACAGTGACACAGGTATCTTCTGTACTATTGAAGCATCTTCTCAAAAAAGTAATCTCATGAAACTAAATAGAACAAGAAAAAAGCTTCGTAACATATATTACCATTTGACACGGAAATGCTACAAAAAAAAGCTGACAATTCCGCTAAACATTTGAAGGTTTTGTTTAACAATAGACCAATACAACAATGTATTGAGCTGGATGGACAAAACCGATTAGTTATGACAACTGAAAATAGTTACCTATCTAGAAGTTCGTGTCCCTAACCAAATTATTTACTTTATTAATTAAATATGTGAAACGCAATTATACAATTTTTTTTAATGAACAGTTGAGTTGAACAGTAGGTCGAGCACGTGCGGAGTTGTCTAAGGGACTACGGACGGGGCGCGCTCGGCTCTGCCAGACATTGCAAATGACACGCGATGAATCAACTTTCATTTACCCTGCTTGCCATTTAACACACCTATGTTTCCCCTCTACGTAAGACATATTATGTATGTCATTATTTTTCTTTTATAAAACATTAGTGAATATCCACCTCCTAATTATGGTTAACATAAATCGATAAAATTAATACAATAAGATCCCATACAACATCCAGCACCAGAAATTATTAAATGAACCTCACGATTTTTTACTTTACTTCAACTCTATGAACGTCAGTGGGTGTAAATATTAGAACGTATCATATAATAAATAGTGATTAAATATTAATACTAATTACTTAACATTGCTAAGCTATTGCAGCATTAGTCCCTGAGGTATAAAATACTTTGAGGTTTTATATTTAAAGTTCACTGATAACATTAGCTGCTATTGATCTCATCAAAACTATTTTTAGAATTAAATTATGAGGATAGAGACTTGTTGCTTTGAACGTGAAATATATCAAGACAACAACTGAATGACGTGGAAAATTTAAAAAATGCTTAAATATGGGAGTTGATTAAATCAATATTAGGTACATTCTGATATGCCCTTGCATAATTAGAAATTAATTACGTACAAATATATTGAAGAAATTACCATACAACAATGACTAAATACGTAAGCTATTTTGAATTTTTTAGATATATTGCACATTTTTAATATTTTTACCACAAGTGTTTTAAACAGGAATTTATTCATAAGAGCAGGCATTACAATATTAAAACAATTCAAACTATTTTACTTTTCGATGTGGTGCCGATACCTAGCGATGTATCTGCGCCATAGATCTGGAAGCTTTCGAATTTCGATGCATGCGCATCCACTTTTGTACAGTTTAAATTCATTCTTCGCCTAAAATCCCATTCCAATTAAAGATTTTTTGATGGGCCAAACAAATAAAAATCAAAGAAAGCAAGATCAGGACTGTAGCCTGCACGGAGAAGAAGGTACTACTAAAATTTGTTTATGGTTTCAATTGTTCTTGCAATGATATAAGGTTGAGCATTGCCTTGGAGAAAGCAAACAACCTTTGTCTTCTCTTCCGTTTGTTTGGATCGCTTGCTTAACTTTATTGCGCAAAATTGTTGAATAATAGTCTACATTCATTGTACGACATTCGGTAAGGAAATCAACAAAGATAAGCCGGCCTCGGTGGTTTAGTGGTTATCGCACTTGCTTATACATCCAAAGATTCGATGTTCCGGTAGACATCGGTGAGATTTTCTAGAGGAGAAAACTGAAAGTGCACCTTCTGTTGGATAAGAAAAAAACTGTAAGTCCCGTGCCACAATGTGTTCACATTCAGTCTTGAAAACACCAAACGTCTATTTCAGATATTCGGCAGACGATCTCGGTGGTCTAGTGGTTAGCGCACTTACCTATAGATTAAAGCGATGCAATCGGTCCTGGCTGAGGCTCGATAAAAAGTAAAGCCGGTCCCGATGTGTGACACGTTACAGATCACTACTGGGGTTGGAACTACCTCAGATAGGCAAAACTAATGTTAGGGTGTACAATGGACCAAATATGGGTTAAGTTCAAAGGGGTTCTTGGAAATCTGCGTCGTAGATCTCGCTCAATCAAACAACAACAACAACCCCTTGAGAATCTCAAAAAAGTGTTCCCATCACTTTACCAGCGGATAGCACAGTTTGTGCTTTCTTTAGCTTTGGAGATGTAGTGTAACACCTCTGCAATTTTGCACGTTTTGACTCAAGAGTAAAATAATGTTCCCAGTTGTCACAGTTAAGTTCAAAAATTCGTCTCCTTATATCTCGTATCACTGCAGTAAAGAAGAAGAGATTTGCAAACGATTCAGCTAGTGTTCTTTGGACAACAAGTTTAGAATCCACCTGACACTCACCTTACGATAGTTTAACTTGTTTTTATGATGTCCACAACACTTTTGACATTAATTTGTAAATTAATTGAATTTGAGTAATTTGATGAACTGTTGCCTGCCTGTCTTGCTATATAAGGGCATTAATATTTTCTATATTTGCACGATTAACCGAAGTTATTTTCTACACGAGTTCACCCGTCTCTCAAAGATTTAGACCATTTAAACATCCTACTTTTAGAAAGACATTGATCCCCGTATTTTTCGCAGTCTTGTAATAGTCTCAGTCGAATTTAAGGTTTAATTCGTAAAAAATTTAATTTATTAATATGCACAGTTACAGGAACAGAACTTCCCGATGTCGTAACTGTCTGTAACTCTCAAAATCATATTATAGAGAAACAATGGCTATTGATATATATACAGGGTGTCTCAGAAAGAATGGGCCAGCGTTTAGCCATAGATTCTTTAGGTTAAAATAAACCGATTCAACTTAATATACCTAGGTAGAAAGTCCTTCCTTAAGAAGTTACAGGGCCTTAAAGCTAAATTTTTTATTTTGTCTTTTTATTGTCATTTCCACAAATCTAAAGATATTTCTTTCAAATTACACATACTTATCATTATATAGTACAGCGACAGAACTATTTTCATAAACCAGACTTCACTATAAGAGACACTACCACTTAAATTTTATATTAGCTCTAACTTTGTTATTAGTAGAACATTTTACAATTTTAGGTTATTTTCTTAAAGAGAATTAAAAAGAACAAAAATAAGGTACTCGTAGTTTATACGCGTAAAGGCAACCGTTTGCCTTAAAATGCTTGTCCCAAGTTTTGGGTTGTCGTTACGACGTGCAATTATCAGGTAGCTATGATCACAAAAACAATGGGTAGTGCTTGTGACCTACAGTAAAGAACAATGCTAAGTCAATTAAATACTTTGCTGTAATAGAAATTTTATTTTTTGAGCATAAACGCAAACCATATCTCTCATTTCGGCATTGGAGAATTCGTTATGTTTCGGCATTTTCGTAAACACAAAACAAAAATTAAAAATAAAATTTCTATGACACCAAAGTATTTAATTGACTTAGCATTGTTTATTTTTAGATACCGTGGGTCGTTATGGCACCTGTCCATCATTTCTTCACAAAACTGAATTCTCCTACCAAAATCATCTTCTGATAATTCTTGAACAAGTTTAACCTCATAAGGATGAAATTTTTCTGTATGTAAAATATTCAGTACAGTTCCTTGACTAACATTATTATCCAGGGCTAATTGTCGAGTTGAAGTATAAGGATGTTCGGAAATGTCCAACAGTTTACCGTCTGCTGCTATTTTTGGACGGCCAATTTTATCCAAATCTTTGACGTGACCCGTTTCTCTTAATTTTCTATTAATTTTGGTTACAGTGGATCGCATAACAGGTTCACGATTTGGATGTACAGCATTAAATAAAGTGCACACATCGACGTGAGTCCTCTTTTTATCATCGTAACCAATCATCATCAAAATTTCGATACGTTCAGTTTCTGTTAAACGCACCATGATTAAAAATTCGTATTTAACACAGGACACAGACTAAATTTTAATCAGTTATTCATGCTAACTGTCACCGAATTGACATTACAAATTTGCATTTTTTCGATTTTATACATTTTCCAACAATTACCTACTATTGTCTTTTGTTTATCTTGAAATAAGTGTACCTGATGAAAAATGTTGCCAGTGACAAAAATAAATGTTTATCGTGATTGTTCTTGAAATTTTTATTATGAAAATGTTTGATATTTTTACATGGCTGTATAGATAATAAAAGGCACTAACGGTTATGTCATATAAAGTATAGGTCGCCATTTAAAAAAAATGTCGATGACGTCATAGCTAAAACATATGACAATCGGAAAAAAATGAAAAGGGCCAAATTGTGGCAAATAACTTGATAGGAAGCTTTTGTTAGAAACTTTTTTTTGTAAAGTTATTATTTAAGGCTGTAGCATCGATGTTCTTTACTTTTTATTTACCCTGTATATGTTCTGCAATTTAGGTTTTAGGTTTTTTAATACAAACCCTCAAAAAAACATTGTACAAAATAACATTATTTTGTAATTTATAAAGCAACATTTTCTTACATATTTTTATTGAAAGACTTCATAAAATGAGTGTGGTTTTGTACGTAATTCAGTGAATAATGGTGCGATATTAGACAAAGAAGAGCGAATTGAAGTTTTAGTGTTGAGGAGATGTAGCGACCGTACTAGAAAACAACAAGACGTTTGTGACCTATTCAATAACAAGTATCCTGATAGAGAACCTATCACAAGAACGACAGTTTCCAAAATAGAGAGAAAGCTTTCTGAACTTGGATATGTGGAGGATTGCCGTAGGGGTGGTCGTCCAAAAACCGATGAAGGTGCTGAGCTCGACATTTTTATTGTCTGTACAAGAAAATCCCCATAGAAGTACAAGCGAACTAGCCGCAAATAATGACATTTTTCAATGGTCAGTTTTGAAGGTTTTCGAAAAACATAAATGGCATCCCTGTAAAGTTCAATTAGTGCAAGAGCTTAACGAAGAAGATCCCGAATAGAGAATAGAATAGAGTTCAGGTTCAGTGAAGTAATGACGGAGCGGTGTAATATTGACGGCGACTTTTCAATCGCATCATTTTTTCCGATGAAGCAACCTTTCTCCTTAATGGTACAATGATTCGTCAGAATTATCGATATTGGGCACCTGAAAATCTGCACTGGATGAACGAGACGCACACGCAGGTTCCTCAAAAAGTCAACGTTTGGGCGGGAATTAAAGGGAACAGAATGCTAGCATCATTTCTTATCGAAGGTTCATTACAGGTGTAAAGTATTTGGATTTCTTAAGAAACGACTTAATTCCTGCTCTTGTGGTGCTTTATCCGAATAATGAAGATTCAGACCTACCAAGCGATACGATATGGTTTCAACAAGATGGTGCCCCGGCACATTTTGCTGTTGGTGTTAGTAATTAATTAAATGAAATTTTCCTGTTGAATGGATAGGCAGAAGGGGAGCTGTTGAATGACCTCCGCGACCACCTGACCTAACTCCGATGGATTTTTCTTATGCGGCTATCTACAAAGTAAGGTCTACATAAGCCGCCCACAGACAGTAGAAGAGTTAAAGCTAAAAATTCGCATAGAAATCAGATTAATTTCACCTGAAATTTTGCATAAAGTACGTAAAAAATATTTGCACACACTTGGGTACTGCCTTCCCCAAAATGGTGGTCAGTTCGAACATTTAATTTAATTGTATTTTTTATTTTTGTATGTTTCGGTTTTGTATATCATAACTGCAATACACACAATGAAAAAGTAAGTAAGCTACTAAATTATTGACCTACTTGATTGTTATTCGATTTTTGTTTTAAGACTTTAAAAGCAATTATCTCGAATACAGTATCATACTTTTATTTAGCATATTTGGTTTTAGAATTTCAGGCTCTTTCCAAATCCGTCATAAAAAATTAGGGTACCACTTAAAATAAATTTCGCTATCGCCATAACTCAAAAAAAAACAATATACAAATAACAATTAAACTAAAATATGTCTAATTTAGGATAAAAATCGACGTGTTCGAGGATTTTTTCAAAAACATTTAATTAAAGATTTATTTTGATAGTTCAGACTTTACACTCGCACTGCATATAATTTAATTTTTGGAATCTTCATATTGGATCTGATTTAAACATTCCTTGTTGCAATTACCTGTATGAGTGCCACACAGGTACGTTTATCAAGACCACCTTAACACAATTTACAGATAAAGAGCAGGCTTGGTGGTATTTTATGAGAAATGCGAAATCTGTTGTCCACGTTTAAACTATGAAAATTGGCTTACAACTTTCTAATTATAACAATTAGATTTTCAGTTGTCTTGGAAAAACAAAGGGATCAATAGATTAGCGTCAAAAATGTGCATCGTTTTTGTTTAACTGAAGTAGTTTGTCGTATAAAAGCTAATAACCACAATAAGTAACTTCTAACTAATCCAGGAGAAAAAAAAAACGCAGTTATCGTTACAGTATGAACATATCTAATAATAGGAACAAATTACTGTGACGAATAAAAACTAAAAATGGTTGGTTTAGTTTAAGTAATGTAGGCAGACTAGTCGTGCAAAAAAGTTTAAATGGAACTGTTTGCGTACTTTAATTAAATTCCAGACATTCTTGAGTCGAATATTACCGTGACCTTTAAAGGACACCAGCAGGTAGAACGTAAATTGAAATAGTTTAGTATGTGCTTAATCAATTATACCTAGTAAAATTGTTATCTACCAACAACTAAGGTTTTAATTCTATGTAATCACGATTTAGTTTTCAATTACTTTTCTCCTCTGTATAAAGCCAGTATCACGGTCATTATACTATGAGCAAATGTACACACTTTACATATGTTGCGGTCATGCGAGTTGTTGTTCAGGGACAAAAAATAAGCTTTTACTTATTAATTTGTTGTATATTACATTAAGATGACAAATAGCATATGAATCTGCGTGTATAGAATAAGAACTTCCTATTGTAGCCGATTCCGCCTGTAGCTGTGAAGATTTTAAAAGTTAACTAGAAATTGAAAGACAAAATTAATTTTGAGAAACTTTCAAAATCGCAAGTTATATTGACATTATTTTATAATGGTACTTTTTTAATCTTTCGGAACGTAGAATACGATGCTACTACGAGCAGATGCCCTTTTTGGATCTTTATAAGAGGTCATTGTAGTCGTATCATCTGCAATATTGCTATGACTGTAGATTTAGAAACTTGGACGTCTGCAGTTAATTATACACATATAGAGGACTGGTCCCAGAACACATTCCTGTGGCACTGCACATTGTATAGAATATAGATGCTATATTGATACATTCTTCATGGTGATTTATACATGTAGAACTCTGTATCACGTAGGTTAAGTGTCGTTTGATTTTATACGGCGAATCCAGGTGCCGCACTTTTTCAAATGCTTCAGACGCATCAAGGAACACTGCTGGGCAGAATCCTTTCTCTTCTAGGTCCGAGTTAACGTGTACAACTCTATATACCTCTTCTCTAGTCCCATGATGCTCGCTAAAGCCAAATTGGTTTTCCGAAACTACCTGCTTTTGCTGCGGTATGGTTTATTCTCAGTAGTAATCTCACGAATGTATTAAACATTATCGGATAAAATATACTCGATTTTTAGGAACACAATTGTATTGCTTAGAAACCCCACGACCGCGTAGCGGGAGTGTGCTTATCTAAACCAAAACAACAGAGTTGTCAAAAGAGAGTGAATTTTCTATAATTTTTAATTAACCAGTGGAATTAGTTTAGATTTATTCATGTAAAAAAATATATATAATATAATTAAACCCTATTTAGTATTATTAAAGCTTTCATTACAAAAATGGCGCCGTGCACAAATGTATCTTGTTTATTTAATAACTAGGCATGCACAATTTGTTTATTGCGTATATTTGACAGTTCTTATAGTTAACTAGGAATTGTCCAATAGAAAAGCGAAACACTCAATCAATAATCCTCGCTTTTGGAGTATACTAGCAACAGAAAATCGCAGTGACTTTATACTGTACGGGGTTTCTGATGATTCATTTATGCCAATCAGAAACGTTTATTTTCCTTTTAATGAAATAATCACTAATATACGTATGTTCTATATAGCCATAGAAATAATTTATATAATTGCAAATAAAGAGAAACTTTGTGTTAACTACCACCAAAAATCTATAGATTTACTGTTCTGAAAACCTTCGATGACGTCACATTCCAAGCACCTACCTATGAAATCACAAAAACGTTAACAGCATCGACACAAATTTAAAGAAATGATTACTAGTATCACAGGATTATATCTTTGTTTTCAAGACTAGATACGTTACTATTATTTATTAATTTATAACTATTTTTGGTGTTATATAACATTTCAGATTATTATTAGAAATGTATGCATTATAAATTCTAGTGTATTTCTATATAAACCTCACAATTATTTTGCTTAATTAAATAGAACATACATTTATAATTGGCCCCGCGTTGGGCGCCAAAAATACTTCTTGTGGTATGCCCCGTAACATAAATAAATAATATTATAATTTATTGTTATAGTCCATGTTGTTGCGTCTAAAATTAATTAATACTTTAATTATCCTTCACTTAATACATTTCTGGGCGATTTCCACAAACAAATAACTTTACTTTTAATCTCAGTGTTCTTATACGCAGAAAAGTAAAATTTTGGGCCGTTTAATCTTTAATTTGAACCCCACAGTGAAGGATTACAAACGGTTATAGGATGATATTAAAATGAAACAATGACACATAAGAAATCAATCATCTTTGCCATCCCGTCTGTGCTTCCTTTTGCAATTGTACAAATAAACAAATTATTACGACCAACCGATACAGTTTAATAGAAATGCAATACTCACAACACTTGGAATTGACTCTCCTCTCTCGGATGCACTTGTGTTCTCTTTCAGAACGTATTACATTTTTTAAATCGGTTTGTGTCTTTGCTGCATATTTTCGCAGTGGTCCGTTGTGGAATCTTGATCTCCGCAGAATTCTTTTGAACCCCGAAATTCGTCATTACATTCTCACTAACAGCTAAGTAAAAACATTGAAAAACTTATACACACGTTGTTTGTTATAAAATTGTTGTAAGTATTATACTATTGTCGAAACATCGTTGAAATTCTTTAACATAACCTCCCATCGAAAATTCCACACTATTAATCTTCTAAATTCGTCATTAATCAAGTGTATGTTTACTCTCTCTAAATTATTCTTTTATAAATTCACTTATAGTTAGGTTCATTGAGGATAAATAATTTAAACGAAGTAAGCTTTTCTTGCAACAATGGAATTTTGACGATTCATACTTTATTGTCATTCGTAGCCACAACGAAAATACACCTTCGAAAACAAATGACGGTCAACTGACGCTAAGCACGCAAAACTGCAATTCAAATTTTAGAAAGAGCTTTTTATAGAAATGTTCACTATTTTGGACACATGAATCGTTTAAAAACAACATGAATTACTAATAACTCTTCTAACAGGTTTTATTTGCACAAATAAAAATAATAAACGCAGAATTACAAATTTTTTACAAGCACCTGATGGTAATTTTGCTTTGAAAGTCAACAGGCTTCTAATTACAAAACAATCCAATCATAATTAGGTAATTGTTGCGAAAATTAACAATATTTAGTAAAAAAATGGAAAGAGAAAAATTTTCAGCTTAAAGATGTGACGCATTTCCCAATTTCAGCAACCAATCAGAAAACAGATCACAATTGCAGAAACTTTGCTAATTTTAAGTTTTAACAACTTTTTTAAATCTAAAATTATCACAAATCTGTCTACTTGAAAATACACAGATTTTGATATACTACACGATAATTACGTTTATACACATACATATTTTTATTAATTTATATAAAATTCTATTATTAAAAAATATTTAAATGTGTTCTTAAAACACTCTATGTCAGTTAAACATTACAAGCCCAAATTTCCTTAACACAAATATTCGTTTACATTGTGTAGATTACGTATGACATAAATTTTAAAACAAGACTGCTTGCAAATAAAAACCACAAATAGGCATGGAAAATTCTTCAAAAGCTACTACATTGACGAATACAACTCAACAAAAGCCGGCGATCTTGAAGAAAAAACATCAACCACCAGAATAAGAAAAAATACCCATCCGAAATTACCAGACTACCGGTCCCAATCT
>JABXWE010025418.1:0-11418 GCA_014611495.1 Limonius californicus
CATACTCAAATAATTCACAACTGGTGACGTTTGCTCCTGCTTTTTAGTTGTCGGTATAGTTGGTTGCCTACACAATAGGCGAATTTGACGCGTTTCTTTTAAAAGTATACATAGGCAATGTATACTAAAAAGAAAAATTCCCTGTATATAAAAAGTTTTGTTGAATGAGAGGGCACTTAACCCGCAATTCTGAAAAAAAAAATGATAGCATCTGAGTCAAGCTTCATCGATAAGCAAGAAATAATACTTTATATGCGTTGCAGCCGTCTATCACATACAACAATTGGTTCATAACCCTTTTAGAGATATAGATTTTTGGTATTTTGTTCTCAAACAGTGTTATTTTTAAAGATTTTGTCACATAATACCACACAAAAACGTACATGTTAAGATGTTTGTTACAGATTTTAGCATTCACGCTATTTTCACCCATACGCTTTTCACTGAAATGACGTTACTATTTCGTAAACATACGCCGACCTCTTTCAATACTCCCACGGACTTCTGCCCTTGGACGTCATTGAAATTTTTTTAAGTTAAAGTTATTTACAGATACTCCAAGACTCTTCATTTTACGTCTACTATTAAAAGCTATCTCATTTATTAATATTTATAACATTTATAATAACATCACTTTGATTATAGGGAAGTCAATAAATTTTCAAATGCTAATTTGATATTTGCTGCTATGGACTTTATTGGAAATAATATTAACATATAATCCTTGCTATATTATTTCTTGCCATCTCTAAGAAAAAATGTAATTGAAAATATTGTATCAAATTAAATCTACGGGCTAGGTAGGATCACTTCCAAAGTAAATTCAATTACCTCTAAAACAGAAACTCTATTTCTAGCTATACACTTTTGATAACAAAAATGGATGTTCGGAAAACAAAAAATATAAGACCGAAGAAACATAAACATAGATCTTGTTTACCGAGGTCTAATATGCAGCATTTTCAGTAAGAGAATTGTTTTTAACAATTGCATGAATAAATAAAATTTCGTTTGATTTCAATGGTAACCGAATTCAATGTATCTAATACAAGAACACTAGAGATATATACGAAGTACCATCAGCTCCAATAAATTTTGTAGAAAAGCAGCAGAAATAAATAAAAATGCATAGATTTACCTATGGTTGCTACCCCTTACTCGAAAATATAAGAATATACACAAACTTCCATTTATAATGAAAAAGTTATGTCGCGTAGCTGTACGGATAGTAGCAACGTGTTCTTTTTTTTTAAATGCAAGTTGATCAATCATGTCCAGAAATCCTTCAGTCCTGAATTTCAGCGAAAACGCTTTATCATTGTTCCGATCACTCTTCTTATTAAATAAATGTATTTTTTTTAAGAATAAACCATGCTCGCCGTATACTGTGTGGGTAATATAGCTTGTTTGAACCTTCAGGAAGAATATTCCCATTGCCAAAAAATATGAACCTGAATATTATTTATACAGGGTGCTTCACCGTGCCGTGCCTATTAGACGTTTTCGTGAAACTAATATGAAACTGAAAATTTATGCACACACGTTTTCGGGGTTGATCTCTTTAATGAAAATAATGCCACTTATGTGACACTTCCGATTATACCGGAAGTCGGTATCAGCGTCGTTATTTTAAATGGCATGCCAGATGTTTTATGCCGGAATCGAATTCTATTCATTATTTTAAGATAACTTTCAATAGCATTCCCTATGTCAAAAATTAATAGTTTTTGGGATATTTCGATTTTAATGAAATCTCATGCCAAAACTAACCTATAGTTAAAAATTAATAACCTCCGCTACGGTAAATTCCAAAAACCAATCTTTCTCCCATATGTTTATAAGAGATGGAGCAAATTGTACAGGGTGGTCAGAAATGTGAATCGAATTTTGACAACTGCGACCTCTATTAAGTCGCTTATTTTAAATGGAACATACTGTATTTTATAATCTCATTCGATTCCTTTTTTAATTACCTTTCAATCAATATAGGCATTCCCTGTAGCTAAAATCTACGGTTTTTAACTTATTTAAAGTTATTTAGAAAGCTGATTATATTTATAGCAATATCGAGTATAGTGTGCCATGAAAAATAAACAAATGTTAGTCCTGTCATTAGAAAATTAAATAATTCCCTAATAGTGTCAACGTGTTGTTATAAATATGCAAAATAATTATTCTAATGCAGATTACTTAAACTTATTTTATATACATGGAGAATGCAATAGAATTCTTAGCAGAACGTGCAGAAGGTTCAACGAATTAAATCCAAATCTGCCACCTATAAGTGAAAAGAAATTCAGAAAAATTGAGGCGAATTTTCTAGAGTTTGGCACTTTTAAAGCCACAAAAATAAATGCCAGTCCAGTTGCTGGAAACGAAGAAAACGAAATAACTGTCCTAGCATATTTCGAAGCATATCCACACGCATCCATTTACACCGCAATACATGATATAGGTATTCCTTACACCTCTATAGAAAGCATTTTGTGGAATCATAAAATGCAGGACTATAAGTTTGCTACGGTATACGCTCTGCATCCAGAAGATCCTGGTAATAGAATTCAGCTTTGTGAAATGAAATTTTAATTCGCAGTCAAGAAGTAATGATTCTTTGAAAAAAATTATCTGGACAGATGAGTCGAAGTTTTCCCGCGAAGGAATATTTAACAGGCGTAACTACCATAACTGGGCAAATGAGAACCCTCACGCATTAAGGGAAAGAGGATTTCAGGAAAATATTATTTTTAATGTAGCTTGTTTATTAAAAGACAATAAATTGATTTACCATATTTATGATGGCACCTTAACTTCTCAACGTTATGTAGAGATACAATAGTTACCGATTTTTTGGACGATTTAGCAGTACTGGATTATGCAAAATGTTGGTATCAACTATTTCTGTCGGTATTTCTTGTTACGTTCAATATCTTTAAAATCTAATTAACAATTTGCTTATTTTATGAACATTCTCAACGTTGACGTGAATTGTTTTTATTTCCGTTGTTGGTTTTGTTAAATTTGTTGTACATATTAAAATTTATTCAAATTTCACACTGTATGCTGCTTTCAATAGCTGTACTTTGGTCCAAGAAAAAGGAACAATTCATGTATTTTTCTTTTGTCCTTAGTTAGTTTTAGATCACCACCTTCTGAGTGATGGTTAATATTAAATTATTACAAAAAATATGTTTGTTCTCCATGGTACACTATACTTGATACCCCTCTGTATAAATTTTCAGTTTCATATTACTCGTAGTTTCGCGAAAACGTCTAATAGGCCACTCACGGTAAAGCACCCTGTATATATATACAGGGTGTATCAGAAATAGTTACAAATATTTAAACCAGTAATAGATTGGCTCAAGTAGAATTCAATGGTACCTACTATTCATTTCTCAAAATTCATTAGGTTTATTTTTTTGAATTAAAAAAATAAAATAAAATAGGAAATGCATTTAAGTAGAAGGTTATTACCTAATTGTAAAGTAAATCTAAACTGGCAAACACGTAAAAACTTTTCTGGCTTGTGATAAACTACGGCTTCAACAACAGACTGAATAGAAATTACTTACCTACCTAATAGCATTGGTTTGTGGCAGGTGATAAGAAATTTTTTGGCACTTCTATCTACTCTCATTTGCATAACATGTCTTTGAACTCAAATTTTTGTTATTATCCTGCGGTACTCAAACAGTTTTGGGTCAAATTTTCAATTAATGTTTTCTCATATCTTAAGGGTCCCATTGCCAAAAAAATGTTTTTTCTAGTTTGTAATCTGCCATGGGATATAATATTTGTACCTATTTCTGATACACCCTGTATATATATATTATTTTTTAATCTCTCTAGGTAAATATATACAAAACTATTACGAAAAAGGAAAGAACATTATCTGTGGAGCGACACCGAAGACAGTGAACAGTGTCATTTAAAAACTTTCCATACATCATATGACCTACGTCAACCAACGCGTACGAATAAAGAAGAATATTTGCATATTATAACACGGTGATCTACAGCCAATAATAAGTAGGTAATCTACATTCGCTGTTAAAACGCTAGGTATGTCACAATATTAGTTCCGGCAAAAATTTATTTAAATACGGGGTAAGCCAGCTAATTTGTTTCTCCTTAAAAGTAGTTGACGCAACCCAACATACATGTATCACATCAATTGAGATTATCGATTTGTTTATAATATAAAAATGGATCACAGTTTCTTCCTGTCATGTTCTTCCTGGTGGCCATGAACGCACAGCTCCTCTTAAAATCTAATTTTCTCTGAATACAAGTAATTACAAACAATCCAACTGTAGTGAGCAAGACAGCCATCATGTTGGTACCCAAGCTTTTGTCGTACCAAAGAGCACTATATTGATAGTGACAAAATAGGCAATATAGTGCTCTTTGGTCGTACATTGAGTTCTACATCTTGCAGCAGTCACTGTAAAATGTTTTGTAGGAAATTCAAGTATCGTATCGTCCAGTAAAATTTTCACGAAGAAGTATGGTCCAAAAATATGATTACCTACTACCATACCATACATTTACAGAAAAAACATTTTGATATTGGCAACACGTGTTCAGTGAGGATTCTTTTGTGTGATTTAGTGCGAGTTAGGCATAGGTGATATAACCGTTAAACGGATAGAAGGGACACTTCCTGTTTCAATATCAATACCAAACGGTACCATCAAACGACGTGATAGAAACTAAAATAATATATGTAATCGCTGGCAGATGGCAGTGGGAAAATGGCATTATTCAAATTTCATTTTCAGCGCTTACTTTTGAAAGATTAATGTATTCAAATTAGAAAACTATTTTTATTTAATGATCATGAATGTGACCTAAATACGTACACGCACATAAACTGATATATAGTTTGCACAATAAAGGACTTAAAATGTAATATCTACTTCCTGTTCTTCTTTGTAAAGCTAGGGGATTTCTCCCGTTTTCCTGTTCTCTTTTACTCCACTGATGAGGAAATCCAGCTTTGAGCACATGTCTTGGGAGGTCCTGCCGGTGGTCTACTGCCTGTTGGTCGATGATTTTTACAAATTGTTGCAAGTTTTCTCAACCCATGCGGTCCACGTGATACTTCCATTTTTTCCTTCTCCTCTTCATTTATTACGTACTTTACCGAATGGTAACGAAAATATTTTAGACACAAGCTTATAAGCGTTTCCTGGCTGCATGTATAAAGCAAAATGCAGTCGCCCCAGTCGGGATTCGAACACCCCAGGCCGATGGGCCATATTTGGCTGTGACCTCGAGTGGCAGCGCGAATCTGCACTGCCCCACCGAGGCTCCTACTGTTACATACCTGTAGTAGATCCATATTTCGCACATAGAAACTGTAGTTTGGGAAAGATGATTTCTGGTTGCTGTAGTAAGTATCAATCGGATATTTGAGTTAAAATCAACGTCCAAAAAGTGACAGCGAAAAACTCTACAGTTTGCACAAACTTCAACTGCAGGTTTATTGGGCAGTCTCTTCATTGTCACAGATTTACATCCAAATACAAAACATTTCACAATATTTTTGATGATTTGGAAATCTATGTTTACCGGCACTGCTTCTGCAGCAGTCCTTAAAGGAACATTAAATTCCTACCATAATTTTATACTAAATTGTGAAACAAAAACTAACTCTAAAACTATTTCTTTGATGTAGCCTAATAACAACAATCAGAAACTTTGAGATCTGGTTATCTGGCGTGCAATGTTAAATTACCAAATCAAGAAATTAAACGTTCCAGGAACATGTTTCTCAAAATGGCCATTGTCTGCCTACAAGCTCACGTCGTCGCACCATTCTGTTGTAACCACATATCCTCCAGTCTAAATTCTTCAAATTAAGATGACGGAAAGTTCTCCAGAATCGCTTCACAGCGCTCGCCATTAATTGTAACGGCGGTGCTTTCATCGTCCTCAAAAAATTACGTGACAATTACAGCTTTTGCTTTGCAAAGACTCCAGTTGGAGTCTGGCGACGTGGATGATTTCATCGAAAATTTCGCTGCGTCGAAATAATCATCATTGTTTTTAATGAACTACAATTTGTGCAGGTTCCCGTGGTGTATATCGATTTATAATGAATCTTGATCAAATATACAACTGTGGAAATAAAATTTACGCGAAATGCGCGATGACACAAGCGCGTCCACTTCAAACAGGGTACTTCATTAAAGGCTTCCCTATATTAATTTGCCTGTTTTTTTTTATAGTAGATAATGGTTATTTTAAGAATATATTTTTCCTGCTAATACACATTGTAGTTTAAGTTTTGGTGCTATAAATATACTCACGGATATTATATTTGACGGATACATGGAACAAATATGTTGCCAAGATCTGCTTATATAATATCAAGTTACTAGAGATTGGGAGATTTTAACCATTAAGGGATTCCACTCACGATTATAAAGGGGCGAACAATTTATTGCATATTTAATAATACAGAATGCTTTTAGACACTTTTGGTGTTATTGATTGTACACAGATTATGATAGTATTATTGTAGCGTACATTTTAATTATAAAATAAAAACTTGCAACGCAAAACTAATTAAAATGTTTGCTGCTTTATGTTGGCAATCATTTTTCATAAACATTTTATTGTACGGATATTAATTAAGTTAGAACTGTATGTATTTGAACTTGTCTGAGATTGATTTGAATTGCCTTTATTTACATGCTATTTCCAATATAAATGTGTTGGAAACTCCTTTTTATTACCTACCCGACTACTTCGGTATGTTTTAACAAAAAAAATCTTATGCAATTTTTCTACCAACAGTTTTCCCTAATGATATTTCAAATTTCATCAGTTAAATTTTGTATGTGAAGTTTAAGTAGAAACATGCTGCTTTTATAGCATGGAGATAAAATAAAATTTTCTGCGGGTGGAATGGGTAGATGTTCACAAATTATATTACATTTCCATCTTGCCTTGTGAACGTATCCTGACGTTGTTTTATGTAGAGTTCATCTAAATTCTTTTATTAACCTCATAAACTTCAAGCAAAGTTTGAATTGATAAAGTGCTCTGAGTTCTTGGATTTTCGTGTTACCATAAGTAGCAATTTTATCTGGATTTTTTTAATAACTTCAAAAGATAGAATAAGGAATTGAATGCAACATTTCAATTTTTGGTAATTAATCAAGGCATCCTATTTTTTACATGGGGGGATTCCACAAGTGAGTTATTGGGGTAGCAGTAATTTACTATAACACACACTAATAATTTTTGTAGAGCACCAAAACATTACATTATTATTATTTTTTGCAGTGTATTCATTCCCAAATTCTATTATTTTTTAGAAACGGTTAAATATTTAACTAGAAAGTATCCTTGCAAATGTATTTTCTATCTTCTTCGGATGGGGATTTCTATATTTTCCAGCTTCCAGTCTGGTATTTCAACCTCTATATTTATGTTTCATTGATTTCTGTATGTCACGTCCGTTCTCTTGAGATTTAGAACATAACCCTTATCTGGTCAGAATTATGATTGTAAGGATCGCCAATATAATAAATTATTAAATAAAACCACAACTGCGTGTATGAAGCGTATTCAAATTATCACAACGTGGTACATGTAGTGAAATTAAAAATTCTTATACAACTGCGGAACCTGAACCCCTAAAATACGGGGGTTGTTTTGTATAAAGCAAAACAAGAGTCGTGAAATAATATTTAATATCTATAGATAAGCAGAAATTAAATTACTTCTTTACATAGTCGCTAGCCAGATTAAGACACGTGTCACATCGCTGCACTAACTTTTGTATACAAACCCCATACAAGGTTGCCACCTAGGTACTGAACCAATCCGTCGCACATTTCTTCAAATCCTCATAGATCTCAAATCGCAGTCTTTTGTTCTGTATTGCCCTTCTTAGGCGTTGCAGTAAGCTTCTGCTTTGACAGTCGTTCCAAGTTTCATGAATTCAGTCAACAAGACTCCCCTTCGGTCCCAAAACACACTTGCCCTGAGCTTGGTCAATGTCTATTTGCATTGTTTTTACGCATTCACTGTTTGGATTGCACTTTTATTTCAACATTTTCAAACTGTATACATGTCTCGTCTCCCATTACAATCTTCTCCAAAAAATAGTTTTCTCCGTGGTATCGTTGCAAAAACGTTAAGGCAGACGCCGTTCGCCGAGACTTGTGGATGTTTGTGAGATGTTTTACAACTCGCCGTGTACGCGAAATTTGGGGAAATACAACACAGCTGAGAAATGGTACACACATTTTGTACAGTGCTGTCACTCATGCAGTATTCTATATACATGTTACATAATATAAAACAATTTCGGCTGCATATGCACATCATCCAAAAGTTACTGAATCCAATGAATAACCGAGTGAGAAGAAGATAGATGACTCAATCCTACTGCACAAAAGCAGAGTCGCTGTTGGTTTAATAGCGCATCGCAACTTGCCGCTTACAACTTATAAACCAGAACTAGGCTACATTGACACGTTTGGTATGTTTAGAAACTTATGTGGTATAACAATAGTTGATCATAAATAATCTTATAATATATCAATAAAAAGGTAAATATCATCTCTGAGAAGTTTACACCCTTTCGTGTACATTTTACATGGTTTTCTGGTTGCGTTTCACTAGACATCAGTTGCGTTTCACTTTATCTCAAATGCTTTACCCTCTTGTCAATATTGTGTCAAATGTATTCCCCATTTGTTAATTTTTTTCACTATTTATCAAATGCTTCTCCCAGGTGTCAAGATGGAAAAAATATTAGAAAATGCAATTTTTAATTGTTTTTAAGTTTGAACAATATACATAAATTAACAACAAATAACAAGAAACTATCAAACTTAAAAGAATTTCTTTTTGGTCCAAGCAATCACTTAGATAAGGCACCATATGTTGCACATAATGAAGAGTATGCTCTTCAGTGATGGTTTCTGAACACGCATATAGTTCGTCTTCACTGGTTGATTCTGCCCTTTTTATCTAATTTTGCCACGCAGAAAACAGTTCCTCAATCGGAATTTGAAATGGGCTATACGCTGCACTGGGAGAAATATACTTTGATAGCCATGGTTTTGAATCAGATTTAGTACTTCGAGATTCCTGTGGAAAGGCACGTTGTCCATTATAAAATGTGCTCCGTCAATACTGTCATTATTCAGATGGTCTAGGAACTCATTAAAATATTTCGTATTGTACGGCCTTCTTGAATTTGGAACAAATATAATGATTGTCATAGCGGCAGCAATACAGTAATTTCGGCTTCCGAGTTGTTTTGTCTTCTTTCTGTTAGGTCTGTGACTCTTTTAAGTGAAGCATTCAATTCTCTAATCGTTCGATTGATAGTTGAGTTGGAAATTCCCTTACCAGACCATTCCTCGAGATACTTGATCCTGAGGGCACAAATAGTATGAGTACAATCAGTGTCCAGCCAATTACAAATCTGTTCCTTCTGCTGTTCTATTAAAACTTGCTTGCGATGGCCGTCAAACAGGTCTTTTTACTAGCTCTTCGGATTTCTTGTATGCTGCATATATTTTTCTTGTCGTGTTAAGTAGAATATTGAATTGCTGTCCTACCAGCACACTCGGCGAACAGGTATTCACGACTCTTATTGTTACGCTACGTATTTCGTTATTTATTTTACTATTATTTCTTTTTTCACGATGCTCAGCCATCGTTACTTGTTCTTTCGTATCAAAGTGCAGTGGTTAGCCATAGTAGCAGAAATAGGCCGACGTTAAATAAAAACAAACAAACAACGTGCGAATTGCAATTGACAAATAGTGAACTTGTTTTGACATAAAGGAAGACCACTTGATATAAAGAGAAAATAATTCGACACGAGGGAAGCATGTGAGATACAGTGAAACACAACTGATACATGGTGAACAGCAATCGGAAACCCCAGTATTTTAGATGTACTTTTCAACTTGGTTCGCAGAAAAATGAAGATTTCCACAAATGAATATATTTTTTGTGTGTTATATAAAGGATTTAAAATATCCCTCTACTATTTGTTTTTACAACGTAAATATCAATCTATTTGATAAATGATAGATATTGCTTCAGTTTAGAAAGACTTCACGGCAGAGGGTTTTAAACCAACGTAAACACAAGACAGATGATGATTAATCTTTTAATCTTTGCAAAAGCTGTCCAAACGATACTAACCGTTGTAGGAAATTAATTAAAATCATGGTACCTAGTTATCACTAGCGGCGTTGGCCATTTATTTTTCGGAAACGTAAATATATTTCACTCTATTGAGTTAGAGTGGTTATATGGAATATGTAACCAACGTTTTGACAAGCTCTACATGTGCTAAAACATATTTTTTAGAAAATAGTAGTTGTGTTAAACGTTTTATAAACTGGAGAAGCTATCAGCTGCAACTCAGTAAATGTTACAGATTAGAGATATAGATATATCAATAAAATAGCTTAAGTACGATTGCCACGTTTGATCAGATAATGGGCTAACGCTGTCAATATCCACAACATCCAACATCAAGCTGATGGTACTTCCGGTCTGCCTAAAAAGCGCCATCCTTAAATATGTTCTTCTTCTTATGCCTCTTCATGGTACCTACCACTGCATAAACAGATAGACAGATTAGATACCTATATATGTATATATATATATATATATATATATATATAGGCCATATCTTTAGCATCACTGTCTAATTTCCACCTTTCTCGTCCATCTTCTTGCCATAATTTTTATGATGTCGTTCTTCCATATCATATCCAACCTCTATGCATTTTTCTTTACTGTTCTGGGACCCCATTCAGGAAGCGTTTTGTCCATCCGTTATAGTTTAGTCTGGTAGTGTGAAATACGTTACTTGCTTGGCTGAGTTATTTACCTTTGTGATTTTCTTGACTATCCATGCTATACCGAGCATTTTCCTTTCCATGCCTCTCCCCGCTGTGCTTAATGTATACATTGCTCTCGCTGTCATTGTCCACATTTCCGCGTCGTAGATCATCGCCGGTAGCATACATTTGTCAAATTCTTTCTTTTTTTAATTATAAGGAAATGTTGCTTTTAAGTATATAGGCATTTGTTCCAAATACCAATCATCCTAATGTTACTCTTCATTCCGTTTCTCTCAATTGTCTAAGCTTTTTTATACATATCTTTTGTCCCAGATAAACGTTAGTAATTACTTGTTCTTTTTTTTTTTTTAAAGAATCGTGGAGTTGCCAAAGGGCACTCCAAGATTTCCATCCCACCCCAGCTTATCCCGGTTCAGCACATTTCGTGCTATTCACAGGTCTAACATGCCCCACCCTTGAAAAACCCCATGCCCCAGACACCACAAACACCCTGGGAAAGTGCAGTGCTCAGGATTCGAACCTGAGCGACTTTGGTAGAATAACTCCGAAGCCAAGCGCTGCG
>JABXWE010025434.1:0-11764 GCA_014611495.1 Limonius californicus
CCACCCACAGACAGACATTTTTTAAAAACCACTTTTTTGGGTTCCTAGAGACCCAAAACGGATATATCCGTTAAAATCTCGATTTCGAAAATTTTCATGATTTCAATACTTACCCTATACCTATAAGGTATGGGAAAGTAAAAATAAGAATATTGTAACACTTACAAGTATTTTTAATCAGATAGGTTTTTTGATTTGCTTTCCACATACACATCTGAAATATTTCCAACATGTAAATGTAGTTGTGGATAACTTGTTATCTTCTCCTTAAACCAGGAAAGTTTACAACAAGAATGGCATCTTTCTTTTCCAGTTTGGGACGATATCGGCGTAACTGTTCCTGACAATTTTCACTCTAATATGTGCTTTGCATTAGCTTTGATTGCAGACCATTGACATTTTCAGCCCTTTATTACCCGGTTGGTAGTACAAGGGTGAGTCCAACCTTTCGTAAAAATATTCGCCGACGATTATGTTTTTCGGCATTCCATTATGGAAAGTTCATCAGGAATAAAGAATATGCGTTTATACCTGCAGTACCTAACAGAGTGTAAAGAATTGATATGTGCCATCTTCTAGTATACCCTTTTGCAGTGTGTTCGCCTTCTAGACTTAGCTTTACGTAGATGGCCACTTTCACTATCACCATCATCATCCGAACCTCTGGGATTAGTATCACTCTCCCTGTTTTCCCGTTCCAGTATGCTGACGCGATCTTCCATTCCACTCACTTCAGAACTGTTCGCATCCGAACTAAAGCCTGGCTCTGGCATAAACTCAAAATCTGAGAGATTCTGCAACTCACGTTCTAGATCGGAATCCGTTAAATTCCTCTTATCCATTTCTTGAATAATCACATTTCCAGTTGCACTATAAAATGTTTTGTATGGAAATGTGTCTTCAGATACAAGCGAACACTGATAATAACGAAAACAAAGAAATTGTGCCTTTTACACTTACAGCAAGAACATTGTATAGCGTCGTATGCTCTATACAGGCGATTTATGTGACATACTATTGTTGCCAGTTGCACCAAGGGAGGGTACTAGTGCCCACCAAGGGAGGGTACTAAGTACCCACCAGTATATTCTAAATCCATAAAAATATTTACAAATAAGGAACAGTACTAGTTTCTGATATTCAATAAAGTGTTAACATAGCTAGGATGTCCAACTTGTTGAGATTTTTAGAAAAGAAAACTGCTAAAATACTGACTAAGAGAAAACTTGTGCGTACCTCTTAACCTCCTTCGCTCCGGTCTTCCTAGGCTTAAAAAAGAAGCAATAACTACCACTCTAACCATTAAAGTTTAAATTGTATCGGTCTACCTCTCCTTCCACTTTCTATGTTTGTCTTATTTTTCTGATCTCTCTTTACTTCAGTCTTCACATGCTCCTCGTTTTCTGCATTTTATGTACTTTCTCCCACCCCCCGCGCTCTTAGCGCGTTCCACCCTCTATCTCACTATCGTCCCTTCTCCATTTCTGCCGCTCGCCTCCTTCACATCATCTACCCTTCCACCCTCTTCTATCTACCTTTATCGCTTGACTAGCTACCAATCACAGTTAAGAAAAAGCAATGTAATGCTATTCGGATTCATATTACAGCAATAAATATACGAAGTTGCCTGCTATAACACTTCAATTAAATTATCTAATAGTGTGCTTATAAACTAGACGTATCAATTGTTTATGTAGATACACTCTAACAATTAACAATAAAACATTTACACTTTTAATTACATGTAACTGATCATAACATCATACAAAAAACTATAAATAACGTTTTGGAGAAAGTAACTGTACAAAGAAAATATTATTTTATGTGTTTTCTGTCGTACATAAAATGTTTGTGTTAAATTCTTGAAAAATGTAATTTCGTACTAAATACACTTATACTCTGAACTGAACAGATTCTTAATTATAGAAACTATTTCCGTGTAGTAGAAGAAAACTATTTTCAGCTAAGTCGAAAATTATTTTTGCGAACGAAGAGCTCCCCTACTCGTGCACAAAAGGTGGCGCTGATTCTTATATGCCAAGGCTTGTTATGTTTCACATCTGAGTTTTCCATTATTGTGAAAAAATGCAACCATCCTAACACAGAAATACCCAATATCCTCACTTGTTTGTTTGTGAACAATAACTGACAATTTGATAAAAACTGTTTAAGCTGTCATCTTCTAATAATTTGTGTGGGGCTTGATTTCATGACTATTTATAAAACGTTTTCGAAAACAAAAAACATTTTTTTACAGTGAGCCAAAGGCTTTTCATTAGATACTTCTTAGTATCACACTCATCTAACGTTAGGGGATAATGCCATTACGTTTTGGTAAGTTCTGCAGTGAACGTGTTCTGTAAAAATAACAATAAAAAAGGTCTTTAACTTAAAATTAAATTTCGAGCGGGTACAGAAACTCCAGCACCTCCAGTTTTTTCTAAGTTAACCGGACACCGTAATGCTCTATAAGGAGAACCTTCCTGCATTGTATTCGTAAGTGTTTTTGTCGCTCCATTCTCATCTTTATTTAGGTTTCTATCTGTCGGAAATTTAAGAAGTTGCACTGTTAAGAGCGTGAATTAAATTGGACAAAGCAAGTCCCAGCATCGGCTTCCTCGGATTTTATTTTTCCCTTTCATGTTTTCGTCATCTGAGACGTTCAGGAGGTGTAAATCAATTGTGTGCCATTCCAAGATGCTCTACTTCTACGAAACTTCTTATTTTTCTTTCAGAACTTAGGTAATTGGGCCAAACTTCGTGTGGAAGGAAAACTTGCCGATTTCGTTATAATAGGCAAAGTTTAATTACATCTTCGGAAGTTTTTCTGGTTTTTATTGGAATCCTTAATCTACTGTTGATGGACTAATGATATAATGAAATCCCCAGTCGTGCCACAACACCAACCGGAGTTTTATCAGACTCGAAAAGCATTAACTAAGCTTGACAATACAGGAAATGTAGCACGAATTCATAATACAATGAACATCTGAGAGAATTTTACTGGGTGGGCGATATTTAAATATAAATATTGGTACTAAATATCGATATGTCGACAATAAAATTATGATTATGTTAAAAATATTTATTAATCAACCTTGCTATATTAAAGCAATTGGCATTTCTATTTTTTTTAATTACAACGCTGCAGTGGCATTTATTGTCATAATTAATTGATCCACTTGTAATAACTTTTGCGGTGATAAATACTTATCGATATTGTAACAGTTTGGAATCTACATGATGAGATATTTATAATATCAATATATCCAACACTCCAGATATCAACATGTCGGTCGATACATCGATATTTGGTATGTCGGAATATCCAAACATTAGTAATTTAATGATATTGTGTATAACAGGATTTCGATTAGAAGACTAAAGATATGCTTTAATATATTGATATATCGTCCAGCTATAATCAGCAACCTTTTACATCTTTTATTACCGCGCTACATGTATTTCAATTTCCTCTGCTAGCCATTCCCTTTCTTATATTTCTACTTGAATATGTTCTTTAAGTGTCAATATTATACTCTTTTTTCGATTTCCATTTTTAGGTAACTGCATTTATCTTTTCTCCTCTGGGTTTTCTTGTATACATTTTTCGTTTCAACTTTTTCCCTCCTTCCTGCAAAAAATAATATACAGATTCGTAGCAACAAACAAGGAAGCCAGAAACAAACCGATGTGCAGTAACCAACAGTTCATTGTCAAATTCCATACAATAGTTTGGAATCCAGGACAAAAAACCCCCGGACAAAAAACCCCGGACATAAAAACCCCAGACAAAAAACCGCCGGACATAAAACCCCCCGGACAAAAAAACCCCCGGACATAAAACCCACCGGACAAAAAACCCCCGGACAAAAAACCCCGCACAAAATTAAAATAGTTATTTTTGACAATATTTAATCACTTTAATCAATTTACTTTACTATACTAATACGAACTTTACAATCTAATGTTATTACTAAATAGCATTTAAAAAGTTTTCAATATCACGTTCCCCCTCAATAAAATCGTTGCACAGTTGCTTTAGACGGATTTGTAAATTTTTGTATGCTTTGTGCTTACTAGCTAATTTTAGGATTAAAAGATAATTTTAAGTTTTTGTTGTTTGTGGCCATTTATTTGAGTTAAACTAAATAACGTGCGTACAAATAAAAACGGATTCGCAGTGGCCTTTGGAATTTAAGGGCTTGTCTTCATTTGGTTCACACGCTGTGTGGTAATGACAGTTATCATAAATGCTTTTTGTCCACGCGAAAAAACCAATGTTAATTCACGCGGTGCCACTAATTAAACTGTATTTACTAATTTTTATCTAATTTCTGGAACTATAAAAGTCAAAACGTTATAAATGATAGCAAACACTAGCGTTGACGTTTGACACATCCTAACCTAACCTATGATTTGACAGCATTATTTGTTAATCGTGTGAACCTAATGAAGACAAGCCCTCAATTCCAAAGGCCACTACAAATCCGTATTTATTTATACGCACGTTATAAATTTACACTGAATTCATACCCTATAAAACAGATTAAATCCGCGCTTGTTTTTTCGACGGCTTTTTTATCCTAGATTCTGTATTGTGGGGGTTTTTTGTCCGGGGGTTTTATGTCCGGGGTTTTTTGTCCGGGGGTTTTCTGTGCGGCTACGAGAAAATTTATATCGCCAAGGATATAGTAGCAGCCATTAATATTCTGCAGAGAAAAGATAAGAAACCCCTCCCCCTATTTATGCTAAACTTAAAAAACGACGAAGACATTAAAATAATAAACGAGTTAAAAGGGTTACTAGACATGAAGGTTGAAAATAGAACCCATATCTAGAGTCTTTGGATATGCACTGTAGCGGATCGCTTTTGCGATTATGTTTGTATTATTACAGACAGTTGAACTTTAGGACATTACACTCATAATTTAAATTTTTAATCTATACTCGCATATATATTTCATGTTAAACGTAACTTCTAATGAATTTTAGTTGAAATTTGAAAATCACGCCTTATTGATCTTGGGAACGGCCGTTCCTTCACACCTGATTATTTTTTGTAAATGGTCTGTCCTTTACGAGTAAACCTAATTTATGAGCGCAACGGTCATAAAGTAAACACCAACATTTTATATACAATGAACGGGATTATAAGACGCTACCCATTCGGTAGTTGAATTTTATATTTTCATATTTAAAACATTTCTTTTCAGCGTTTTCTTTCAGCTATCTATTTCAGGAAAATAGGTTAACAATATGACTTTGACTTGCTGATCTCAAGTACGTAAGATATGCAATGACGATGTTTTTAACGCGGTCTATTACTGTACTAAAGGTTTGGTTTAGTTTAGTCCATAACCTTTCTAAAGTAGTACTTGTTTTTTGTTGAATACCCTCATGGGTGACATTCCACACATAGACGCGTTAACTAAACACTAAATTATGGGAATTATTTATTTTGTTTGGTTCTTCAGATTTTTAACAGATAATTAACTTATTTTTACGAAAATTATTAGTTCCAAAATTAATGGGGCCATAAAATGCGCGTTGTTTCTAAAAATGGGGTGCACGCGCAGTGGGTTCTCACGATCCAGCACCCGTTTTTGACCCATAAAAGCAGAAGTAACTTGTTATGAGATTCTTCTTGATTTAAACGTCAAGCACAGTTCCTTGACAGGTTTCCTTAACCTTTCACCAGCGAGCGCTTCGAGGTATTTCAGCAGCTTACAGGCTCCCTTGAGGATTACACTTTGAGGTGTCTCAGCTGCGGCGTCAAGTTTCCTTAATCATTCACCTGCCCAGCGCTTGAGGTATCTCAGCAGCTTACGGGTTTCCCTTGATGATTGCGCTTCGAGGTATCTCAGCTGCAGCTTCAAGTTCCTTAATCAGTCATATTGCACCTTCACAAAACCACCCTGCACACAGGCCTTTAACGTCATCTTTATTATTTTGTTTTATTGAGCAAATAGTTTACATTTCCAAAGGAAATCGTTATACTTAAGATCACATTGCGCTACCCCGGCTAAGGTTTCCTGCAGTTTACTAGCCTCAACAGGTGAATACCGGGGGTAGTTGAATTGCACTGCTGCAGTTGATATTTATGTTAATAGAAGTATTAAACCTCTCTGGAGTTTTATTTCACGCATTTAGCTTAACTACTCTAGATCCGAACCTAAGACGATCACCACGAAAAGTTAAACACAACACAACGGTCCGTAACGTTACAGCACACAATCATGATTTCGATGTTAATAAAAATATCCTACATTTATTAAGGTGCATCGCGTGAACGTTAAATTATTTTCACACATGCTATGTTCGCACTTGAAACCGCCGATCGGTATAGTATATAAAAATACATATGACACATTAAACATGTTAACAACAGAGTACTGTATATAAAATTATAAAATATGTACTTACAATTTCCATTGTCGACGAAAGTAAAATGCAATACGCCTATAGTATGTTGACTAGACACAACCCACAAAAATTATATGTCTTTTGAAGATAAATAATTTGTAATGTAATGTAAAAAAAGCAGGGCACGGATATTCGAGAGTTTGCCGTAATTTTAAAAATGACGTCGTTATATTAGAAGATGCACCTCTAAATATCAGAGCAGATGTGTGGATACAGCAAGATGGAGCACCTTCACATTTTGGCGGGGCGGCAACTGCATTTCTAAACGAAAACTTTGAAAGCCGTTAGATTACTTTCTCTGAGGCCGTATGAAGTCCTTGGTGTATGCGGTAAAGTCAAACACTAGAGATGAGTTGCTGGATCGAATAATGGATGCTTCCAAAATCATCAAAAACGACCCCGACTCTATTACGAGGTCTGTCACCACGATGTTACAAAGGGCACGAATGTGCATAACTAATCGAGGAGGTCATTTTGAAAAATTGAGATAGAAAAAGTGCCAATAACTTTGTAGCGATTACTTTTAGGCCATATGTTTATTGGAAGTTTTCGATTTAAAAAGAGGCCAGGAACACTGTATTGTGTACATCATGTTGCGGGACACCCTGTATATAGGCAGTACTCTATTTTGGGCCTAATTAGAGTGTTGATAATAGTATAGTTGTTAAAGTTGGTGTGCAATTATTTTTATGGTATTTAATGTTACTCTGCAATTGTCAGCTGTTCTTTTATTGTGGGGTATCCATGTCGTTCTATGGTCAAGTATAATGCCAAGATATCTAATTTCAGTTACACATTGGAGGAGTGTTATATAATTTAAGGACAGGTGTGACGCGGCGGTGTTTTCTGCCGAAGCTTATACATTTCGTTTTTGTAGATGAAAACCGTATTCTTCTTTCTTAGACCACTTTTGTAGGTTACCAATGACTTGTTGCAGGTGGTATGGTATTGAAATTTTTATTAGAGATATATATGACAAGGTAATCTGCAAACAGTGATGTTTGTAGTGTGTTTGGAATTCTCTTGAAGATGTCATTTACCGCAATTAGAAAGAGAGTTATGCTAATTACAGAGCCTTCAAGAATTCCATTATCTTGGATCTCTTCCCTAGACGTGATACTGCCCAAACGTACTGTACATTTCCTATCCTCTAAGAAATTTTTGATGAATTGTACGAGTCGTCCTTTGTAGCCCCGTTTTATTAGAACGGATAAAATTTTGTCTCCACACAGTATCATATGCTCTTTGTATGTCATAGAAAACAGCCGTTTTTTTACTAATTTTTTACTATTACATCTAATTTGCTTATCTAGAGTAGAACAGTTTTGCTGAAATCAATTTTAAATTGGTTTAGGTTCTCAAGTTGAGCTATCAGCCTGTTATTGATGACGCATTCTAGAAGTTTATAGATGGTGGACGTTAATGCAATGGGTCGGTAATTATCTGGGTTGTCTTTCAATTTATTACAATTTATTAGATTTTAATATGGGGACCCCAATGGATTTTCTCGAAAGTTCCTGCTTTCCATATCTAGTTATCTCTTGTTTTAGATTATCTGTACTATACTTTTTCATTACGTAGTGGATATTGTCATTTCCAGGGCTAGATTCTTTTGTCTGTACAAGTGCATATTCGATTTCATTTTGCTGTATGTCAATGTTCTAAACTTCATTTCCAGTTTCTGGTATTATCAATTCCATATTTTCTATTACTATGTAGTTATATAGTTTGGAATTCTGGGTCATAATTATCTGGGCTTGAATATTTTCTGCAGTGCGTTGCTGAGATATTGACTATCTTGCTGTGTAGTAAATATTTAATTATTACTTTATATTCCAGTAATATGAAAAGATGACGAATTTCCATTAATTTTTCATATTTTTTCCACAGTTTCTTGGCTGTTATTTCTGAATTTATCGAGTTGATATGCATTCCCGAGGATGTTTTTTTGGTTGATTTGATAGTCTTCTTGCTTCTGCCCTCTTTTTTTGTAAAATATAAGATTTTCTATTGATTTACATATTATATTATATTTCTTGAATGCTTGGTTTTTCTTGCGTACTGCTTCTTTACAAAGGCTATTCCACCAAAGAACTTTGCATGTGCAGTTCACATTCTGGGATGTTGGAATTGCTAGGCTGGCTGCTTGGATAATTATTGTGTTAAGTTCATTTATACTGGTGTTAATGTCTTTCAGAGTAGAGAAGTAGTACGGCTGTTCGTTGAAATGTTCCTTGACGGTATCCTAATTTGCTTCACTTATTTTCCATTTCTTGTTAATGGTATTAGTGCTACTCGTTCTTTGGTTGATGGTAATGTACATCGGAAAATGATCGCTATCGTATGTATCCCGGTAATACCGTCCAGGAGAGTTTTGAATCTTATCTGGGACTACACAGTGACAAGTCAATAGCTGAGAAAGTATTTCTACTCATTTCAAAGTAAGTGGGTTGTCCAGTATTAAGGAGAGTAGTATTATTTTACTCGAGAAGTTTCTCAATGATATTCCCTTTATTGTTGACCTAACTACATCCCCATGTAGGGCTATGTAAATTAGAGTCACCTGCTATTATATAAGGCGATGGAAGCTGTTATTATAAGTTCATCTATTTCAGTTAGGGTAACCTGGTAGTTAAGAGAAATATACATATACTACAAATAGAAGTACATAATTATACATTGCAATTGAATTGGTTCTGAGTGGATATGACATACAGAGCACATTTGGTTGATGTTTGAGGAGCAGGGTTTGTATATTTTCTAGATGGAAGGAAAATACGTTGCAATTGAAGTAGATGATACTGATATATACAAGATTTGGGGTATCCATTTTTGCTTGTCTATATTTTATCTTCTGATGTGTAAGTAGTGGATACATATCGGCATAGGCAAATAAACACATAGACCTCTGACCGCGTGTATTCATATTATTGAATAGTTTGGGTGCAGATCTAAAGATGTCGCTCCTGCCAGTTGAACACTACGAAATACGTCTTAATTTCTCCAGCAACTGAGAGAAATGTCCAATATCCTGGAGGTCCGTTGTCATGCGAATTATTCTTACGTATTTATTTGTCTATGTTCTTACAATGCAACAGATTTATGATTCGCCAGACATACTAAAGACAGAGTAAATAGAATCTTTGGAATATTACAACCTATTTGTATTTCTACAGGCTAGGGCGGATACGCATTATTTATATATTCCAAGAATTCACTCACTTTATTTCTTAATGATTTTCTTTGTAAATGCCATTATAAAGCGGCTTTCTTAAGGTGCGAAAAATCATGGGAAATCTCCCCTTTGCAGTACAATTTGTAAATATCATTACACGAAAAAGGTTAGTTTTGCTTTGAATTTCGACCAGTTCAACGAGAAAAAGAAAAGCAGAATTAAAATCATGCGACCGCCAGGAGTTACGTGTTCTTACAAAAAATGTTCCAAGAATCAAAGAACAGATTTGGGACTTCATATGTTCCAGTTTTCTGTGAACGACGCTGAAAGTTGCAAGAATGGGTTTTGAATTCCGGAGGTAAGTTCAAGGATAGGCAAATAATGAAGTTAACTATTTTTACGAAACGATATTTCATAAAATACACTTTAACAGAAGTTTTTCTAGATGTTTTATATAACTAATAAGTAACTACTAGTTTTTAATTTTTCTTGTTTTTTCTAAATAGTTTAACACAACTGGTAGCGTTACTTCCCCCGAAACGGGAAGCGCTAAAAAATCGTAATTTACGTTAGATTATAGAACACTATACGGGTGGCGTAAAAAATGTCTCCGGAAAAAATACCCCGGAAAAAATACCCCCTCATAACTACTTAGCTACCTCTACATCTATAAATCTTACATTCCGAACTTGAACTATCAAAAAATATAATAAAATTCTAACAGCAGTAAAAAAAAGGATTACGATTAATTTTCCCTAATTATACCAAATACCCAAGTACTTGCATGCATAGCTATCAGGATATTTATAAATAATCCCTACAATATAATGACTTTTTGCAAAAACCCTAAATAAATTCCTCGTTTTGAATGACTATATATGTTACGCCCAAACATCGAAAACGCTCACTGAGCGAAAAAACGACCGCAACGCGTTGTGGACGGTGCCGAACGACCAAATACCGAAATGACATAATTTTTCGCGTTGTGTCCGTTCTTGTTGACCACAACGCGTCGTGGAGAATGCTTAAACGGCCACGATGTGTTCTGGATGATTTAGAGAGCTCATAAACCGTTCTTTCTTGTCTAGGCTTGTCAGTGTGTTTCCGACTGCCTTCGAGTGAAGTTATGTCTATGTTATTGAGCGAAGTCGCTACTATTGTAGCTAAAAACGATAATACGAGAGAGGTGTTTAATGAAAAACTTAAAAATATCGTTGATAACAGCAATGATCGGAGTGATTATTTTACGAACGAACGGTATGAAGAGATCGTCCGAGAAGTGAAAGAAGCGAACCGCTTGAAAGATAGCAAAATGCCCTTGTCGTCCAAACAATATAGAAGACTAAAGAGGTATGATATCATAACAATTGGGAAATATGAAAAGTTAATTGAAAAGCCCAAAGGAACACAGGATGGAAATTTTCGATATTACTGTAAAACAGAGGATCTTTTTGGCATTATTGAAGCTGCTCATATGGCAACTGGACACAAACGAACAAGAGGTATGTTACTTAGAAGCTACTTCTGTGAAATATTGGTGCAATTATTTACTATACGTTTTTACCACGATTACCAATATTAGAGTGCGCGCAGCGAAAGATTGGGCCACGGCGTCATCGCAAGTAACGTGACTTTGTGTCGAGCCTTGCGTCTTCTTTCGCAACACGTCATAAAATCACGTTAGGTACTTTTGTTGACGAGGTGGCCCACTCTTTCGCTGCGCGCACTCTACTATCCACTTGAGTTTTTGTTTGTTTTTAGTTATGGAGGCTGAAATCAACAAAAAATACTGCAATGTTACGAGAGTAGCTATACAGATCTATTTATCTCTCTGCGAGCAATGTCAGGGAAAGAAGATCAAGAAGAAGGGGTTAGTTGTTGCACCAATCCTATCAAACCACATGAATTCGAGATGTCAAGTAGATTTGATTGATATGCAGACCGAACCCGACCGAGACTATCGTTTCATATTGAACTACCCAGACCATCTGACAAAATTTACAATTTTGAAACCACTCAAAACGAAAACAGCTGAAGAAGTCGCATATAATGTAGTAGACATTTTTTGCATGTTCGGTGCTCCCTTTATTTTGCAAAGTGACAACGGAAGAGAATTTTCTAATAAGATAATCGAAGAGTTAAAAAATCTGTGGCCAGGCCTTA
>JABXWE010025435.1:0-10045 GCA_014611495.1 Limonius californicus
AATATTGCGTTTTGTTCGGGTTTCACAGCAATTTTTGGATTCTCTGATCTGCGCTGTAAATCTCGCAAGGCCTTTCCGGACTAGAGTGTAGGACGCGGTTTGAGGGCGTTTCTTTGGGTAGTGAAACGCAGTATTTTTACTGTAGCTCAAAGTCAGGTATTTTTGGGGCTGTATTGAGTGATGGCACTGTTAGTTGTGTACCGATACAGGTTACAATTATAATTATATATATTATCGTTGCGAACTTGGGTTTATATATACACACTACACATTTATTTTTGCTGATATTAAATATTGTTGCTGCAATTGTGTTTGTTATTTATTGTTACCTATCATTGTTTCTGTAGTAACGAATTAAGTAAGTCATACACTGTGGGTACGACTAACCAATCGACATCTGCGTTAATGGTAATGTATTTTATTATTAGTCGTTGGCGCCCTTTTTTCCAGGTAATTAACATAAAGTTAATTAAAATATTTATTCGAGATAAGCAGAGAACCGCCCATCTTCGATTGAGGTTCCGGGAGGCTATCATTAACCAATTACTTACTTAGTTAGAAATTATCATCAGGCGTCACAACTTCTTATCTGACAGAATGCCCACTTTCAGGTTTTTCCTCGACAAAAATATCTCACCGATCTCAGCCAGGAACTAACATACATCGTTTGGATCCATAGACAAGTGCGCTAACCACTAGACCACCGAGCCCGGCACCAAAAAGTCATATTAAAATAAATAATCACAATACATCAATACTCCATTATTATGGTTCTATAGTTTTAACAATTGAAATCTTCTTCTTCTCTTTCTGTGTATAGACTATTGGCCTATTAATAACCTACAATGGAGTAGGTTCCATAAGCCCTCTTCTACACGTATGCCGAACAGGGAAGAGAAGTTCCACTACATGGTTTACGATGGTTAAAGATGGGACCGACGGGTTTATATGTCGTCCGAACCACGACCGGTTGCATATGCCACTACATTGGTCTACCCAACCAAGTACTGACCAACGCGGATTGTGCTGGACTACGAATACCGTTTGACCGGCGTTCGCAGTGCTTTAAAAATCAAGCGCTTATTGTGGTTTCAAAGATTATTTCTTGAGTTCTTCAGTTAATGATGAATTCTTAAATCCAAAATATGTTGACCTTCAATACCATTGTTTATGTTTACTATCGTTTAATTTCGGCTACCACCTTTTCAGCACCCAAAACGTTATTATTTCATTTTCCGTATGAAATGCAACTTCAGTAACACCATCTTTTTCTTCATTACAACTTTTTCCATATTCAACAACCCTTGAGTTACTGCAGGTATGTCGAAATTAATAGTATGTCATCATCAATTGGACACGCTTTTAATTTGACCTTTTAAAGATCTTTTCGGTTTTTGGAGTTGCCATTTTTTACACAAATAACTTTACTCTTCCAATGAAAACAGTAAAGTAGTAGAAAGCAAACTGAATCCAGAATACGACAGAAGGAAGACCGAATGATAGGTGGTGATGCACTTCAGTCAGATTTCAAGACTTTGAAACTTACAAACTGGAGAACCAAGGCAGAGAATGGAGGGCAATGTATTCGAATACTTGAAGAGCCTACGCCGCCGAACAGTACATAAATAAGTAAGTAAGTTTTGTTCTCACAGCGAAAGAACCCCGAATCAATTAGTAAAATAAGCCCATGGTTTATAATATTGTTCTAGAAATGTTCTATTTTGCCTTTCCATTAACAAGCAAGTAATTTTTTTTAACCAGGAATATAGCTTGAAGACCGATCCGTCAAATTTGTAAATAAAAAAAACTTTCAAGAAATAAGTAGTAGCACACAAAACAAATCACTGATACTTATTATTAAATTTCTTAAACAGAATTCAGAGAAGAGGTAGCTTATGACAGTATAAACTGCCAAAAACACTATGAACTGTTTAGTTGATTATCTGTAGCAAAGAGGGGCGGTTGCAGAGAGTTGAACATAAGACAAATCATTAATAGTTATTATTAAATTTCTTATAAAGAATTCTACAGGAGTAGTTTATGACGATATAAACTGCCAAAAACCTGTCCGTAAAAAAGAGGTTAAGGTTGTAGAGAGCTTAAATCGTCCTGAAAAGGTATTAATAACTTTGAGGAGAAGTAAGATTTTGAGAATTGCTATCAGCATATACTGAATACCTACAAATAATATTATATTGTAAGGATAAATTGCTTGCCGAGTATTTATTTTGGCCAGCAGTCGGCGTGGTGAGTAACTAGTTGTTGAGCATAAAGACCCGTGAGCAAAAGGTAGGGGCGCAAACGGTGGCGAGCAAGTGGTCGGACACCGCTAGAAGCTGTAGACAAGACACTTACTTGCTGTGAAACTTTTTATAAACTAGACCCTTTTATTACGAATGCTTCTCTATTACAAACACACCTCCATTGCGAAGCTTCTTCGTGTCCTCAAAGTTATTCATACCTTCTCAGGACGATTTCAGCTTTCTACAACCTTAACCTCTTTGTTACAGACAAGATGTTGGCAGTTTATCCCGTCATAAGCTACTCCTTTTGTAAAATTCTTTATAAGAAATGTAATAATAATTACTAAAGATTTGGTTTTGAGTTCGACTGCTTATTTCTTGTAAGGTTTTTTATTACCAACTTGACTTATCGTTCTTTAGGCTATATTGCTGGTTTAAAACACTCATTTTCCTGTTAGTAGAAAAGCCAAATACAATACTTTTCGCATTATTATAAACAGCGATGTATTTCGACCACGAGCTCATTTTACTATCAGTAGTAATTGATTCGGGTGTCTTTCGATGTGAGAATAAAACTTACTTGCTTATTCAGTTAATGTTCAACATCTTAGTGTCTTCAAATATACGACATTGCCCTCTATTTTTGGCTAGGTGCTCTAGCTTTTCATTTTCAAAATCTTGAAATTTTACCGCAGTGCATTCCGGTTCTAGGTTATTTGGTCGCCGCCGTTTGCTCGCCACTGATTGCTCGATTGCCGATTGCTCGCTGGGCAAGATGCTCGCCATCCGTTTGCTCGACAGTCGACTTGCTCGCAATAACCATATAACCATAGAGTAGTTATAGGTATTCTGTGGTATAACTGCGCCAATGCAGAGCAAGATTTTTATATTACGCAACTTCGCTTCTAAAATAATTTAGAACATCTGATTGATTCATGATTAGAACCCATACTTTTACTTTCAGATAGGTTTAGAGATAAGATTATCGTTTTACATAGATTTTGATATTTTAAGAAAATATTTGTTTATGGAAGTGGATACCTGTTTATCAATATTTTTACAAATTATTTTTTAATTATTATTCTATACCATTAAACAATTTTAACGATGTTTTGAAAAGTTATGAATTAAATATAATTTTTAAAAATCTACAATATAAAAATTATATAAACATGTAGTTATTTTATTAAGAACAAATAAAATAAGTAGTGCACTATACGCCTATAATAGTGCTTAATAAATTTTACTAGAAGTTTATGAAATGTTTATATTGTATGGGAGTGAAGTATGGGAAATCACAAAAAGAAATACGGAGATAATGAAAGCAACAGAAATGCTGTACTGAAGGCGTAGTTGTGGCTTAACAGAACTAGATCGAGTACCAAATATAGAAATAAAAAGAAGGATGGGTATAGAAGAAACAATTATGGACAATATAGAACAGAAAAAACTTAAGTGGTACGGGCATGTCCAAAGGATGGAAGAGGCGAAATGGCAACAAAAAATATCAAAATGGAGACCACCTTAAAGAATTTTCGGTATCCCCAAACAAAGCATCCGAACAGCAGTAAAAATTGTTATGTTCGTTTCAAATTTGCCGCTCTGTATGAATTAATTTCTTAATTTGTTTGCCGCTTCGTAAGAATTAATAACGTTATTTTAATTGCAGTCTTATTTTGGGTTACCGTTTTGCTATTTTGTTGTGTCTTTCTAAGTTTGACATATGTTAACAATTTCTTTTGTGTCGAAATTGCCGACTCTTGTTTTCTCGGGCTTGACCTCGGAAGCGGACGCTTCCGAGAACTCACGTGTCCCCTTATTCTAGAACTTTTACATAACATTTCGAAATATGGTGCAATTTTTGCGGGGGGAAGTGCAAATTCCCGTGGCGTTTTTACAGCAGTCAATTTTCGATCTCTGATGACTCCAGTTCTCCGAAAATTCCATCAATTGGGGACCGTAATTACGTTAAGTGCTGCAGAGCCGGCTTTTGAGTTTTTTTTTCGAGGGGTATCCGTTATGTGTGTTTTGTCTCGCTGTTTTACCAAGGGGTATAAACAGACCATCGGCTACTGCCGGATTTAAAGAAAACACTGGATTCAACCCCGGTAAAGACAATTCTTGGTGAATTGACCGATCGCCGTTGGGCGGATTAATTTCGAAGCCCAGCTCCCGTCCCTCTGTGGCTATTTTTTTATACCATCGTTCGAAGAGTCCCTTCTTTCGTTCAACGTTAACAGCCTGTTGAAATCAATGTATTTTCCTGCATCTGGAAATCGCCGTTACATTGTGCATACCTCGTTTTAAGCCATCCACCGGAATTCAAGGTAAAAACCCAGTTTTTGTGTTGTGATAAAGAAACCTTTTTTTTGCTCGCGTTGACTTGCAGACTTCAAACTCAACTTCGTGAAATAAAAAAAACGACCTTCAGTCGCCATATGTGGTGTTAGTTGTTAATTATAAAACTACCAGACTATATTCTGTGTTATTCTTGTGAACTTCAGCGTCGCTGGTGTACGTAGCTGTATGAAAAACGTAAATTCCGTTGCACCAGTGGCGGCGAGTTTTTTTCTTAACGTTCAAAATTTAATATTATGTAATCCAAACTTAGCGTCATCATTTGTCATTTTTTTGTATTGTCATTTATAACCGTTTAATTATATGTGTGTTAAAAGTTTACTGCCTCTTATTGTGTCTTTCGTACTTGTTTGTGTAAGAATTTTGCAAGCTTTAAATATATAGGAGGAGGCACAATAAGGTAAGTTCCATTCCCGTGAGCTGTTGGCTTCTCGGCCTTCCACGAGGACCTACGACCAGCTGGATTTGGAAGGTGGCGCCCACTTATTTTGACTCGCCCTGTACACAACTAAAGATTTTCTACCATAAGGGAATTTCACGAACTCCCCCTACTCCTCTGAGCTAAGGTGTAGGCCGCTTTCCATCTATCGGTTATGGGTCGTCGGAAAATCTCAATTGGTCCGTAACAAAATGTGGACCATTGCACAAGACATTTCTCGCTGGGAGGCAGTACAGGGACAAAAACTGGGGAAGGAAATAATGGGAACGCCTTCTCGCAGACTAGACAGATTAGACGGTTGATAATACTTATAATAGGGCACTGCCACCCGGCAAACACCTTTACAAATTCGGTGTATACAGGGGAGACATACTCTGTAGATTATGTGAAGAAGAGGAGGAAGCAGCCTCACACATAATCTGTCTAGCACTTCACCGCAAGAGACAGCAACTATTCAGGGAACACTTCGTGAAACAAAATTCACACATGAAAACCTCGTAAAAAATATCCTGCAACTCGTTGAGGGCACAGATCTACTTTGAAAGAATCGGGAGCGCACAAAAGACCATAGAATCGAAATGCAAACCGGGCTAACTAACCCACTTCAAAACCCTGCTATTAATCAATCAATCAATCACCTTAAAGAAGGAAAAGAAGAAGACCGCGTCGAACTTGGATTGAGGGTGTACGAAAGTCCATGGGGGCAAGAAACCTGGGAGAAGAAGACTAGAGAGACAGAGACAATTGGAAAAAAAATGCGAGAGAAGTCCTGTGTGATGTGTAATTATTGTATATGCTCTATATTGTATATACTATATATTATATTATTCTTTCATAACTTCTTAAAACATTAAAATTGTTTTATTAACATAGGAAGAGCATTTTAAGTTTACACAAATTTTAATAAACAGGTAAACTCACACAACTTTCATAAACAAATATTTCCTTAAAATATCTAAATCTATGTAAAACAAATAACCGTGTCTCTAAACCTATCTGAATATAAAAGTAAAGGTTTTAATTATGAATCAATTAGCTGTTCTAAATTATTTGACAAACTACGATCACTAAAACAATATAAACTTGTTTTTCTGCGTTGCTGCAGGTATACCTAGTACTGCGAGCAATTGAGTGTCGAGCAAACTGCTGCTGAGCATCCCTTCTAGCGATCAATCGGCAATCGAGCAATCAGTGACACGCAAAAGGTGACCAAATTATCTAGAACCGGGATGCACTCCGCCAAGGTTTCAAGATTTTCAAAGTGAAAAACTAGAGAACCAAGCCAGAAAATAGAGGGCAATATCGTATATGCCGAACATTAAGTAAATAAGCAAACAAGTTTTATTCTCACTGCGAAAGACATCCGAATCAATTACTGCTCATAGTAAAATGAGCTCCTGGTTGAAATAAATCGGTGTTAATAATAATGCTGCAAAACTACTGTATTTGGCTTTGTTATTAATAGGGAAATGAGAAAAAAGAAGAAAAAACGATCAGTCAAAGTTGAAGAAAAACTATTCTACAGAAGGAGTAGCTTATAACGGTATAAACTACCAAAAACTTGTCTGTAGCAAAGAGGTTAAGATTGTAGAGAGCTGAAATCGTCCTAAAAAGGTATGAATAACGTTGAGGAGACGAAGACACTTCGCAATGTAGGAGTGTTTGTAATAAAGGAGCATTCGTAATAAAAGGGTCTAGTTTATTAGGATTTCCATTGTAAGTAAGTGTCTTGTCTACAGCTCCTGGAAGTACTTAGACCTTTGTGACAATAAAGTTCTAAGTAGCACGAAGCTATTACTTTATACAAGAATTACTAAACCATCACGTTTTTCGTTAAAAGCAGAAACCGCGTACGTAGCTTCTGCATAAACTCTCTAATTTAACTTCTCGTGTTATTATATCCAGGTGAAATTCAAATTGAAAGGTCATATACTTATCGTTTTATCAAAGGTAAACATGAACGTAGGTACGTGTAAGAGCAAATTCAGTGTCTATACATGGTCGTTTATTGTTATTAAACAAAAGTACGCGTACACTCGGAAATTAAAATTCCGGAAGCGGGTCGTAAATAAAGAGCACAATACAAACATTTCTTAACACCACATCAAACGTAGTGACACGAAAATAATTTTATGTTTTTTAGAGCAAACTCATTATACAATTCTTTCACCTTTCATTACAAAGGCGATGGCCTGAAAAGACAACCAAGCAGCCCTGAAAATGTTAATTACTTTTGGTGATACGGTGACAATGGTAACCCTCTATTGCGTCGTCTGTGCTTTACGTTATGCCACCCTTAAAATAACACGTGCTCTAAATTTAACTCGCGCTTTTAGTGCTGGTTATTTTCAAGCCGTAGACAAGTTGACAATAATACGGTTCTGAAAGTCTGTTTTCTATTAGTAAATTGATTTCAGAAGTGGAGCTCATAAATTGCGAGGCTGTCGTGAGGTTTTTCGATTAATTTAGTTTATTTACGTGTCGGTGTCGATATTTTACTTAGACTTACACGGATCGATACATTTGATACATTGCGTTACATTAAAAGAATATTGTTATCTGGCACAACATTTTATGTCAACAGAAGCTTCGGAAAACATATTTCAGCGATGGAGATATAAAAAGTTTCTTGTTGGTTGCCGAGTATAACAGCTGGATCATCAACATTTTATATACCAATTCGAGCAACAATGCCCCGGCACATATAACACCTTTCAAAAGGCTCTGAAATATTAAAAATGAGACTTTCATTTTGTAAACGCTCGCTACTCTCGTAAACTATAAACAGTTATATTTTATTCTGACATATCGAGCACATTTTCACGAGCTCCCAGCGAAAAATCTAATGCAGAAGGCGTTTCTGGGGCACGTTAGCGCATTTAGTTAAACTGCAAATTTCCAAGTCTATAAACCAAAGAGAGGCATCCCATAATATTAATTCGGAGGCCTTGATGCCACAATACCGCTCCTAACGACCCCATTATAACAGTACTTAAATAAAATTGAATCATTTGTGGCTAAAAATAAACAACCCCATTACGTGGGTGTTACCGATCCCTTAAAAATAACGTTTATCTTTAATTCCCAACCACGTACGTTAACGACAAAAGGTACCAGAATTAGAATTTAAACACGTTTTTAATTAAATGACTTAAAATAGTCCAACCTAGCAGTAGAAATTTTGATTGCAACGAACTTTAACATAATGCAAATATTGATGGTAAACATTCGACGTAATGATCACAATATTTGCAAAATCCCGGCTATTTGCAGGGTCATAAGCGAGGTGGTTGCTGCTCATGACTCCGGACCCAAATTGAGAATTAATTACACAGAATGTCGTTTGGCACGCAGCCGCCAGAGAGCAACTCTGCTATATAATTTATCACCGGAAGCGGTCTAAAAGACGATCGTAGGTCACCAGATATATATACTTCCGGCCTTTTAGATAAAACGAGCGACCTAAAGTAATGCATAATAAAAATCGCGCATAAAAGGACACAAAGTAAGAGCGGCGTCGGAAAAACTCCAAGGGCACGTGCGCTCTAAAAACAGGAGGAACGCCGCTGCGGATAAGAAATGACTCCAATACCTGCTGTTTACAAAACTATTTTTCTTCATCTTTTGTCTACTGCGTTTTCATCGACATACTGGTTAAGGGGATACAACTCGCGGAAAAGGGCAAAGAAATGTGCTACAAAATTTGAAATTGACACATTTCAAGATGCTCAGCTAGGTCTTCCTAATATTGGTATTTATGACGCAGTGGAAAATGTTTCCGCGAAAAAAGAACACACATTTCCCTTGAATATTCTTCTCGAGCTTACGAACATAATGATGAATATTTTATGAAAGTGCAATGCGTCATCAAAGTGCTTCTATTTGTTAATACATACAACTGGAACTTCAAAGGTCGCGAATAATTTAATTCGAAAACTTTACGCCCTCCCGGATTCTTCCAGCGAATATTCCGGGCTACTTTAAATAAGATTTTTTAATTTTCTAGACTTTCTCTGGTATGCTCTTAGTGTACAAGAAAATATGCTTTTCCCTATTCAGCGGATAATGGGTTCACGTCATTACTATTAATGTCGAATTAAAACCAAACGGTAAATCTAAAAAGTATGTATTTAAGATAAACCGACGGTTGAATTCTATGGGTCGTTCAAGTGTAAATTGGCTAGAGGAGCAACTCATGTACAAGTAATGATGATTGAGTATCAACGAATGATGACCAATACAATTGCCCTTCTATATATGTATTTCTACATTAAGATTAATTTTTACCTAATTTATGTAACTGTTTTTTATATTTCCTACGAAAAGTCCTATTTATTTGAAATTATTAAAATGAATCCAGCTTACTAAATGTAATAAAATGTCAACGAATAAAATACTGGAGAATTGTTAAACGAAAACGAGTTTCCGCGAATAATATAAAACCAACAAGATGGACAAATCGTTGTTTATTTTAAAAGAAAAACATTATACTGACGTTTAGTTAAATTCAATTCACAAATCCGTATGTTTTCACATAAAAAACCAATTTTGCAAAAATATTTTTTACGTTTACCAGTCCGACTCGCCTTACGTTTTGGGTGGTATAAGAATAAAAAACGTATTACCGCGATGTTTACAAGAAATGAATAATGTCAAAAATATATAGTGGTACTGTAACAGGGGTATTATCTGAACATTTTGACGTACAGGAAATAAACGTAATATGATATTGGATGTTTTCACTTTAACCTTAAAACGCGAAAATAAAAAATATACTGAAGATAAAATAAACGCTTACGATCAATATTTGGAAGACTAAAAGCTAAATTGCCAATTATATTAACGTTCCTTACCATTGATTCTTTGAAGTAGTACTAACAAAAAATTATACTTTCGGAATCTGTGTACATTTTTGAAATATACGCTGTAATACCTAACGTTTGCAAAAAATAGAAGTGAAAATGAATTTTTTCTTTAATTTATAGGCCAAACACATAACTCAGAA
>JABXWE010025439.1:0-16471 GCA_014611495.1 Limonius californicus
TTTTCTGTGAAACCAATGATAAATACTAATATATGACCTTTAATTTAAGTTTCTATGCATGTTAACTATATAATTTTTTCTTTGTGGTGATATTTAAAATTTCTATTGGATAATATTATTATTACTAATAACATATCATTTAACAGGTGTACTAATTGCTGAAATTGTTATTCTTGGATATGGGGTCTATTGGATTTGTGTCAATTACCATAGTTGTCCCGTCAACTATGCCAAAACAGTATTTCTAGGTAAGTTGTCATTTATGTATTTCTTTACTTAATTGTATAGTTTGGTTAACTTAAATAAATTCGGCATATTATTATTAATTACCCATTTGATATGAATATGTTTAAACATCGGCCTTACCTTTACATTTTGTCGTTAATTGAATATCAGCCATACTTAGTAAAATTTGAATAATATATAAACATTAATTAGATCTTTATTTATAAACAATTTCGTATATCGGCTGATTCGCGGCAGAGTACAAGCCTACCATTCGAAAAATAGGCAACCCAAACTACATCTCACACAGTACTGCTATATAAATTTATTGTCGGCCTCGGAGAGGGCTTTGTGATGTGCTTTTCAGTTTAAGACCTTAAGTAAAGCTCATTTAACTCAAAAACTGTTTGAATAATATGGTATTTGAAATACTTATACTTAAACATTTATAAATAACACTGTGTTTTTTCGATAACACTTATTTTATTTAAAGATCAGTAGAATAAAATATAAAACAGTCATCTCTGGTTTATAATACGGTCAATAAAAATTTAGATATTGCAGTGTTGTCATGTGTATTTTGGGTTGCCTATTTTCGAATGGCAGGTTCGTATTCGCCAGTGAATCACCCTATATAGGATGTTTTCAAAATACAGAGTGTTAAATTATTATATATTAAATAATTACAATTTCAGAAAAGCCAATATTTATTTTAGTTTAAATTCACTATACAAATTGTTCAAAATGGCCATTGTTGCTCTCGAGACACATTCTGGCTCTTCTTGAGAAATATCTGGTTGCCCTACGTAACATACAATTGTTATTCCGAATTAATTCTGCTGCCTCAAAAATGCGTCTCCTAAGGTCTTCCAGGGCCTCTGATGGTGTTTGGTTTACCATATCTTTCATACGACTCCACAAATAATAATCTAAACAAGTCAAGTCCGGAGATCTTGGGGGCCAGGGTTGCTGTTCTCCTCTACCAATTACACGTCCTTCAAACCGTTTTTTCAAAAAGTGTCTTAAACAGGGGCACTATCGTGCTGGTACCACATACTATATCTGATCGCCAGAGGGACATCATCTAACAATCCTACCAAATGCTTTAGCAAATTTAAATATCTGTCGGCGGTTAAATGATTCTCAGAAACGAATGGACCAGTGAGCATGCTGTCAATAATTTCACACCATATATTCCCTGAAAACCTATGTTGATAATTTGACACTGTGATTTCGTGTGGATTCTCCAAATCCCAAGAGCGGTTGTTTTTTTTCTGTTAATTAATCCATTCCTTTTAAATGTTGCCTCATTCATGAATAAAGTTTTTTTACGTAGGTTCCGATTTTGAATGATCCAGCGGTAAGATTCCATACGACTAGCGGAATCTGTAGGTAAAAGGGCTTGAATACGCTGGATATGAAATGGATATAAACCATGACGTTTTAATGTCCTCCAAACTCGCATTCGTGGTACATTAACTTGTGCAGATACACAACGAACGGAGGTGCTGGAATTATTGTCAATTTCTCGCAATATCTAGTACTCGCTGTATTGGACGCGCAGTCGACGGTTTCGGGAAAGTTCCGTGTTCACGTAGGTGGTTGTTCACTCGTTGGAAAACTCGTCGGTCTGGTAGGAGAGGTGAAAAGAAGCCGAAACTAAAGAATGGACATTTGTGAAGGACGTGTAATTGGTAGAGGAGAACAGCACCCTGGCCCCCAAGATCTCCAGACTTGTTTAGATTATTATTAGTGGGACCATATGAAAGACATGGTATACCAAACACCATCATAGACTGTTGAAGATCTTAGGAGACGCAGTTTGAGGCAGGAGAACTACTTCGGAATAGCAATGGTATGTTATGTAGGGTAACCAGATCTCTCTTAAGAAGAGCCAGAATGTGTCTCGAAAGCAACGGTGGCCATTTTGAACAATCCTTATAGCGACTTTAAACTAAAATAAAAATAAATATTGGCTTTTCTGAAATTGTAATTGTTTAATAAAGAATAATTTAACACTCTGTATTTTGAAACGGTTTACTTTAGGGCATAACTTAATTAGAATTTTTAACTATATTTGGTCTAAAGATTACGTGCACGAAGTAGTGACCTCAGGTCGTGGGACACCCTATATGGAGCAAACCATAACAAACACAATCTTCTTCTTCTTCTTCTTTTGCCTTATTGAGTCCATTTCTGAACATAGGCCTCTTTCATGGTATTCCATCCATTTCGATCCTGGGCGGCTCTATCCAGTGTAGGCCGGCCGTCCTTTTAACATCGTCGGTCCATCCTGCTTGCGGTCTTCCCCTTCCTGTGTGTCCCAGGTATGGTCTCCATTGTAAGATGATGTTGTTCCATTTTTATTTTTCGTGCGTGCGACGTGTCCAGCATAGCTCCATTTTAGCTCGGATCTTACCTGTGCTATGTCTTTCAGTTTCGTAATTGTTCGTATCTACTTATTGGTTTTTCCATCTTTTAAAGATATGTTAAGTGTTTGCCTTTCCATAGCTCTTTGTGTGACACGTAACTTTTCCGTACTTAGTTTTGCGTTGGTCCAAGTTTGTGCTCCATGTGAGCACCGGTAGCACACATTGGTTAAATACTTTAGATCTTAGGCTAATTGGCATTTTCTTGTTTTTGAGTCCGTGTGTGCGGATACCAAAAGCTGCCCACACTAGCCTTCTCCTTCTTAGTACTTCATTGGTTTGATTTTCCTTGCTTATCATGATTTCATTGTGTCAATTGATATATCGATCTACGTTTTCTATTGGGTTATTAAAAATTTGTATTTGTGGGTCTGTATGGCACATTACTTTTGTTTCTTGGTAGTTCATTTCGAGGCCTATTTTTTTTTATTCGCGTGCTAATTCTTCTTGCATTTGACCTAGGTGCTCCTGGTTGTCTGTTATTATCACAACATCGTTGGCGCACCTAAGGTTGTTGAGTCTTCGGCCATTAATATCTATTCCTTTGTCGTTCCAATCCATTTTTCTGAATACATCTTCAAGGGCTAGTGTGAATAGCTTCGGGGAAATCGTATCTCCTTGCCTTATTCCCCTCTCTATTTTTATGCGATTTGTGTCTTCGTGCATTTTTATGGTTGATGTTGCTGTTTTATATACATATGTGTGTCAGGATCTGTGTGTAGCGGTGGTCTATTCTTGCGTTGTTAAGTGCCTTTTCTATGGCCCAATGTTCTATAGAATTATATGCTTTTCGAAAATCCACGAAAGCAAGACAGATATCTAGGTTGTACTCTCTATATTTTTCAAGTAGGATTCTTATCGATAGCAGATGGTCGCTGGTACTATATTATTTTCGAAATCCAGTCTGTTCGACGAGCTGGTAATCATCAAGTTTGTCGCCAACCTATTTGCTAGAATTTTGCTGAAGAGCTTGTACACCTGTGACAGCCGCGAGATTGGTCAGTAATTTTCCAGATCCGATTTATCTCCCTTCTTGTATAATAGAATCACTATTGCCCATTCTCAATTTGTGGGCATTTTTCCCGTTATTAGACATTCATTGAACAGTTTAGTGAGTTTTTTGAGTAGATCTTCTCCACCTTCTTTTAGCATTTCTGTCACTATTTCGTCTTCTCCTGAGACTTTGTTATTCTACATTTTTCGTAGAGCCAGTTTTACTTCGTCTGTGCTAATTTCTGGTATGTCTTCGGATCCTACGTTCGTGATTTTAGATCTGTTTTGTCTTTCTCAGTCCTCCTCTTCTGCTACTTGTGTGCTGTAAAGATCTTCATAAAAATTTTCTGTTATTTCGATTATTCTATCTCTATCTCTCGTTTCTTTGCCCTCATCGTTTTTGTTATCTGATATCTTTCTTGTTGTCTTCTTAGGAATCTCATGTTTTCGTTTTCTTCTATTATTTTTTCTATCTTAATTTCATAATGCCTTTTTATGTCTTCTTTCTATTAGTTTCCTCGCTTCCTTAGAGGCCTTTCTTGATTCTTCATATCGACCTCCCCTGAACAGGGTTTTTCTCTCGTCTATTTTCTATTTTGTGTTTTGGCATAGTTTGTCAGGTTTGGCCTTGGTTCGTGTGACTACTTTTTTGGCTGAGGTTTTAGGATTGTCAGTTTTTCATTCATTCCATCTAAGTTGTTCGTTTCTTCTTTATTTTCTGTAAGTTGTCTTTGAATGTCGGCTCTATATAGTATTCCATCACTATCTCATTCTATCTTTTTTGTAGTTTTTTGTAGTTGCCTGCTTTCGAACTTTTCGTTTATCCTTATGAATGGTCTTATCATCCTGTGGTCGCTTCCGACATTGAAGGAATTGACTACACAGACGTCCTTAATAATTTGTGTTTTATTTGTTAGTATGTAATATATTTCGTTCTTTGTGGCACCATCCGGGCTGAGCCAAGTCCATTTTCGTTGCTTTTTCTCATAGAAGAATGAGTTCATTGAATATAGTTTTTTGCTGGTCATATATTCAAGTAGTGTGTCTCCGCGTGCATTCCTTTCATCATAACTGAATTTTTCTAAATAATCAAACATACGAACACAATAGGTACACTTATAGACAAAATTAACGACAGCGTCGTACGTAAGCGTAATCATAAGTAACGAATAAAATACTAAAATATATTGAACTACATAGAATTAGAAACTAAAATATACTAGAGAAGTTATAACAATGTTATACATAGGTACGATGTTTTTCATTGACTTGAAATATCGTGAATGTGAACGTTATAAACATGCCACGACTTCGTTGTTTCACGCTCCTTTATACAACTGTAACCAGGAAATTTAAAGGAAGTTAACGTCACGGAACAGTTACGGTTCATTTTATAGCATAAAAGGGAACATACAATTACTTTTTAGTACAATCGCCCCGAATAGAGTGACGCAAAATAATCGAAAGAATTTGAGATAACTAATGGTTAAGCAAAATCAACGCGTTGTTTCGCTTTACTTATAAAATTATAAAAATTATTCCACTTACTATCCCTTATAATTTTTACTTTTCTAGCCTTATAAAGCGTGCTGTTTGTTACCGTCAATTATACGTCTAACGTATTGATACGAAAAGTATTGCAAGTAAGTCATTAACGTTAATTTTATGAAAACATTACCAAACATAATTTGATGAGCACGATAAATTTGTTTAGCATGAAAATAAATGCAACGGAATAACTTCGCGTTAACTGTACGTAAATGTAAAAAAAGATTAAAGGAACTTACTAAAATTAAAATCTATATAGTGTGTTCCAAAACTTACCGGCAATATTTCAAGAATGAATTCTAGAACTTGTTTAGAGTCGAAAAGTCCATACAAACATATGTCTTCAACGTAACCCGTAACGAATTATTGTTTATTTCATAATTTATGTGGATAAACTTTTAGTTCAACGGATTTCTGAAATACTGATCTTGTTGCCATGATCGCGTCTTTTGCTTGGTAACATTTGAACACCGTTTTAACAAATTATTGTTTGTAACTTGTCAGTTTATTACTGTGTTACTGAAGTTATTGGCTTCTTTTTTGTATCCTTATTCCCATCGTAATTCACAAGTGATTCATAATGCCAATGCTATTTTCACATGAAAAATATGCATATATTCATTATGTTTATGGTCTGTGTGATGGAAATGCTTTAGCAGCACAACAAGCATATCGTAGAAGATATCCCAATAGAACACTGCCTACGCGTGCAGTTTTCTTTCATTCACATCGTCAGCTGAGGGAACATGGCACTTTCAATGGAAGACATGCAGTCGACGACGGAGTTGTCCGTAAACCCATAAACGATAATGAACAAGTTCTTGATTTATTACAAGATCCGTCTGTAAGTGTGCGAAGAATTGCATTACGTACTGGAATGTGTAGATTTTCAGAATAACGAAAAGTGCTCGCTTACATTAACAAAACAGAAAATACTTTGTAAGTGGGTACAAAATTATTAAAATCTACCGCATATTTGATCTTTCACACGAGATGGTATCAATAATTATCAAAATTTTCATGAAAGGCCTGCAGAAAATCCTCATTTAAGAAGACTCTCGCATTTTCAACTAGATTTAGTGTTAATATGATAACTGGTAGTTTTAATGATCGTCTGATTGGACTATTTGAACTGCTACACCGTTTGAATGATGCGAATTACGAATATTTTCTAGAAAACTCTTTAATATTTTAATATTAAATATTATACGTGCTATGTCGTATCAACACGATGGGGCACCAGCACACCAATGTCTTCGCGTTAGAATTTAGCTTAACGCACATATTCCGTGAAGATGGATTGGAGTAGGAGGACCCGTAGAATGGCCACCGCGTTCGCCGGACCTGACTCCATTAGATTTTTATCTTTGGGGTCACATGAAACAGATTGTTTATGCAACTGAAGTGCACACGGTAGAAGAATTACGCCAAATAGTGCAGAAGGCTGCCGATATTATTAGGAATAACCCAGCAACCATATTAAGAACGTAACGATCTCTTCTGCGACGTGCGGCTTTGTGTATCGAACACAATGGCGACAATTTTGAACATTACTTGTAAATAAAATAATAAATATATATTAAAATAAGATTTATTTCATAAAATCCGTTGAAGTAAAATTTTAGCCACATAAATTATGAAATAAACAATAACTCCTTAACGGTTACGTTTAGGACATATGTCTATATCAACTTTTCAACTCTAAATAAGTTCTGGAATTCAACTTTTAAATATTGCCGGTATGTTTTGGGACACCCTGTATAATATTAAAATATTTGCTGGAATTGCCAAATCAGGACTACGGAAAGTTTATGATTGAAATAAAATATAATTTACTAGATTTTACACTGTTTTCAAAAACACACAGTTCAAACATTTACACTACCCCCCCCCCCCGCTCCCGCTAGAATTGCTTACGCATTACTTCAGGGATGTGCGGGCTTCCCTTACATAATAGCCATTCATGCAACATGCACCCTAAACTTAACTAAGTGAAATACGGTCGCATCAGCCGAGGTTTGAGCCGCGGCCGATTCAGCCACATTTCACTATGACCTGGACTGACAGCGCTTGTTCGCACTGCTCCGTCGAGGTCCCTTGAAACTGAGGTCTGCTTATTAGACAGCAAATATGAAACTCAAGTACTTATCTTGATTTTTCCAACATGTGGGGTTGTTCTAACACCAAATTACTTAAAAATAAAATACGTTATAAGTAGCTTGGCAAATAGAAATGCGTCTATCACAATTTATTCTAATTTGAAGTATTTTTTTCGAGGCATGGTAGCAAATACTTTAAAATTCTAACCTTAAATTAACTAGCAATCGATGGTATATGTCGAGTTTAAGTATATGTAAATGAACATCGCCAAACCACTTTTTGAGTTTGAGACTTCGGTTTCATTATACACTAACACACTTAGGTTTACATAAATAAAGCTTTGATTTGCAATCACCTTTACAGTTTGGTTTCAATAATAACTAACCCTGATAGCTAACATCAATTTCAGGTTTACATTTGGAGTAAGATCTTTCTATTAATGTCTATTTTGTGTTGAGAAAAAAATTGGGTTTCAAATCCGGTAACCTAGGTAATATAGTATTGGTCTCGCCACAAATAAATCATTTTGTCTTCTTCGTAGATTTTCTATAAAATGTGCTCCCCTGTTCTCAGCCAAATTTTGGATAATACGTTATAATTTATGACAAACCGTAGTTAAGTATATTTGAAATCCTGTAGCAGTAGCTAAATTTAACATTTGAAGATACCAATACAAGATGTACAGAATTAAATGTTGTTACTAATGATGCTGTGCTTTCCTTTACCTTTGTCCTGTCTGGTCATTATTTCTGGGAACTTTCTGGTTTCGTTCCATTTTTCCAGTTAAGTCATCCTCTTGTTCCTTTTTTTATTCATCCTCTTCTAGCACTTTCATCGTACCTTGAAGTCCAATATGTTCTAAGGTGCTTTCTACTAAGTTTTTGCAATACTTGCTCATCTTCTTTGTATTCGAAATATTACCATCGTTATTAACCAAATGTTTTAGTATATCATCTTTAGTGGGTCTAAATATTCTATATATAAATGTATTTTATTTCGTCATAAACTTTATCATATGAGAAGTCTGGCTGTACCAGAACGATTTCCGGGTTCCGTCATGTTTTTCAAGTTATATCCTATCTTGTAATGCATTCCATTATAGCTGTGTCATCTTACTTTTAGGTCCAATATGTTGTATTCGAAGGATTACCATAGTTATTATCCAAACGGTTCAGTGTAGCAGCTTTAACAATTTTCTAGATATTTCGTGATATTTTCTCATTAAAAATACGAAGAAAGAATCATTTTTAACTTCCCCATTGGAGAGGAGTAACTATTCCAGCCCGTTTTCCTGGTTCCAACGTGTTTTGCCATTTATATCCTCTTCTTATTCCTCTTCTAATCCATTCCGTTCTAGCACTTTTATCTTTTACAATATGTCAAAATGTCGTTTTTACTACTTCCTTGCAGTACAGGGTTCCTTCTAAGCACTATATCTTCTTTGTATTCGAAATGTTACCATCATTATTAAGCAAATGTTTCAATGTAGCACCTGTAACCACTCTCCGACCATTTCTTACTATTTTCCCAATTTAAATAAAAAACAAATAATTTTCCTTTTCTGAACTTCGCCATTGAAGAAGACTATCTATTCCAGTCCATTTTCCTGGTTTCGTCCTGTTTTTCAATTTGTATCCTTTTCTTATTCCTTTTCTAATTAATCCTGTTGTTGCACTTTCATCTTACTTTCAGGTGCAATATATTCTAAGGTATTCTCTAGGAATTCTTTACAGTACCTACTGGTTTATTCTAAGTACTATATCATCCTTGTATTCAAAATATTACAATCGTTTTTATCCAAATGGTTCAGTATAGTAGCTTTAAAAACTCTTTGGATGCTTCTTGATATTTTCCCACTTTAAATATTAAGAAAAAAATATTTCTTTACTTTCCCATTGGAGAGGACTAGCCATTCCAGTTCGTTTTCATTCCATCCTGTTTCGTCAGTTGTATGCTCCCCTTATTAGTTTTGTAATTCATCCTCTTCTACTAACACCGTCTTACTTTTAGATCCTATATGTTGTAAGGTACTTGCTACTAATTCTTTACAGTTCTAATTAATCCTGATCACTATCATCAAAAAGCCTCTAACATCCACTGTTGGATATAGGCCTCCCCTAGGTGTCTCCATTCATTTCTGTTCTGGCCCTTTTGTATCCAGTTCCCTGCTATTCTCCGTATTTCGTCCGTCCAACGGGTTGCTAGTCTTCCTCTACATCTGGTAGAGTCTCTCTTATCACTATATCTTCCATGTATTCAAATATTGCCATATTTATTAAGCAAATGTTTTAGTTTAGTAGCTTTGATAATTTTCTGGATATTTATTGACATTTTCTCTCATTAAATACGTAGACATTTTCTTTTTTCTTCTTTACCATAGAAGAACTCTGACCGCTCCAGTCCGTTTTCTTTGTGTCGTTATGTTTTTCCAGTTGTATGCTCTTCTTCTTTCTTTGTTTATCAATTCCTCTTTTACCTAACGGTGTCGAGGTTGCCATTCATACATTCGGGATTAATTGAAGGTGATGGGTCCCATTTGGACTTGCATCCCGCTTTTCCCGCCCCCCTCAACTACATTCGCTCTATTAATTTTCACTATATGTGTTAATTGTGGGTATCATGTTGTGTGTGTCCTTGTTACTTCTCCTGGTCAGCCAGTGGTTAGGAGAAGCGCCGTTAATTGTAACCCAACGTCGAATGGATTACCGAGCTCGATATCGACCTTAGGAATTACAGAAAAATTTCTGCCTATCCCAAGGTTCGAACTGACGACTTCGCATTGCGAGCCTAGCCTTCTTACCACTGGGCTACTCTGGATACTGTGCTCTTCTTCTTCCTGTTCTAATTCATATTATTTTAGCCGTCCCATATTCGTTGTTTTCGAAATAGTAACATCGTTATTAGTCACATGTTTTAGTAGCTCTCTGGATATTTATTGACAGTCTCATGCCCTATGCACGAAGAAAAATGCATTGCCTTTTTTCAAGAATTTTACCATAGGAGAAGTCTAGCCTCTACATACGGTTTACCTGGTCTTGCTCAGCTTTTCCAGTCCTCTTCTAATTTGTATCATGGTTCCCCTTCCATTTTATATATTGGTTCAATTTTTGCTATGCTGTTTTCTAATAATTCTTCTCAGTAGTGCTCCATCCTAAGCACTGTATCTTCTTTGTAGCTCTCCGGCTTTAATCACTCTATTCTTAGAAATACCGATCAAAATGTTCCTTTGAAAACTTTGCATTTTTGTTGTCATTTCAATATCAAAATATACACACTTTCCTTTTGATAATATAATAAAAAACAATATGTTGTATTTCAGAAGCAATATACCTTTCCATTTTACAATCAAAACAGATTTAATTTTAAACCATTACTATTTCTGATTTGTTTCAGTTTTAATCGTGCTCAATTGGGTTACCGTAGTTTGCATATTTTTTAACATTTGGTGTGCGTACGATCCTGCTGGAAGATCGTGGGTGAAAATGAAGGCGTATCAAAGGTCCATGAAGGAGTCGGAGTCGAAATTTCAATATAAACGTTCTGGGAGTACAAGAAACTGGAGACAAAGGTAAGCTGCACAATAGAAACTAATAACAAGCCTGGCGGAATTATCCGTGAAACTATAAAGTTATTAACTGTTCGACTTGTAGGAAAGTAATGAAAGCTTATCAAGACAGTTGGGATCAGCGGTGCCGGCTGCTTTTCTGCTGTATGAGAGGAACAGACAGTAATCGAAATTCATTTAGAGAAATTGCGAGACTTTTATCGGATTACTTCAGAGATTTAGATGTTGTGCCGTCAGACGTAATAGCCGGAATTATTTTGTTGCGTGTATACCAAAAAATCGAAAGAAGAGCAATTATTGAACAGGTAATCCTGCTTTAGTGTTAGATAGCAAAATATTACTTTAAATTACTTTTAGCGCAAGAACGACACGTATGAATTTTTATCTGGCGTTCCTGTTACTTCAAACACCAAGTTTCTATCGTTGCAAGAAGAGGGTACAGATCTAGAGCTATTTCAAACGGTAATCCGTTACGTTTATTTTGCTGTTAGAGCTTACGGCTGGCCTATGTACGTTATGACAAAAAAGATGGGGCTGTGTCGATTATGTTCTAACGCATCGTGTTGTTGCTTTATGAGCTCGATGAATAGAAGTGGAGTTGAAGTTATCGAAGACAACTGCTGCGAACTTAATCGTGCAGCTCTACAGACGTTGTCGGAGTTGGGAAATATAGAAATTATATACGCCACGTACCATGTAGACATCGGAAAAACTCCGTTCTTCATCGCACTGGATTACGATCGAGAAAAGGTTGTTATCAGTATTAGGGGAACGCTTAGTATGAAGGTAAGTCAGTAAATGTTAGTTTAATTTCTACAATAAAAGTGTTTGATGATAACTAATACCACAGCTTAGGCATCATTGAAAGATTTAAATGGTTGTAGAAACGATAATTGAGTTTCTGGTTAACTTTTCAATATTTTCTTCTACGAAAATTTACATACCATATTACCATTTTAGAGAGTTAAGTATGTATGACAGGTAAGAGCGGACATGACCCAGCATTCCCAATAACAAAAGGACTGAGACACGGATGCTGTATTTCCCCCACATTATTTAAAATCTACATAGATAAGGTACTGCAGATCTGGAAACAAACATGTAAGAGAATGGGAATACCAATGGACGACGATACAACCTTATATACACTAGAATTTGCAGACGACCAGGTTCTAATCGTACAGGACGGGGATGACATGGAGTACATGAATATAAAAATGGGGGTTGAAGTTGGATTTGACAAAAACACTATATTTATGCATAGGAAAGAATAATGACGCGTTAACAATGGAAACTGGTGAAACGCTGCCAATGTGTCAGAAGGCTAAATATTTAGGGGACATACTAGGAACACAAGGTTTATACGAACTGGAAGTAAAGGAACGAATAAAGCAAGGACGAAGGGTAATAGGAGCCCTAAATGAAAAATATTATGGGACGAACACATTAGTATAAACACAAAGAAGAATATATACAGCACAATGCTACAAAGTGTGGTACTGATGGATCAGAGATATGGCAATTATCGGAGAGAAATGAAGCGCAACCAAGAGCGCTGGAAATAGACTACTTTAGAAGAGCAGCTAGAATAGCAAGACGGGAAAGGATAAGAAACGAGCGTGTGAGAGCAATAGTACAAGTAGAACGGGACATGATGGATGAAATTGAGAAAAGACAGCTTACGTGATTCGGACACGTTAATAGAATGAACATCCACAGGCTGCTAAAGAAAGCAATGGAATGGCAGCCAAGAGAAAGACCCAAACGGGGCCGACCAAGAAAGGGATGGAACGAAAATATCCAACAACTATTGGAGAAGTGGAACCTGCCTCCAGAAGGATGGAGAAACCAGGCGGAATGGAGAAATCTACTGGACGGTGGACTACCCGTATAGTAGTAAGAAGAAGTATGCATGAGAAATATCAATTTTTTTATACCTAAACTCACACAAAGAAAATTCGCAATCAGAAGAAATTTTGTTAGCTGATTTGGACTTAAATTCTCCTTAGCTCTTAGTCAATTGAGATGACTGTTATAGTTTCGTTGTTATTGAAGAAGTATTCGAAATCGGCAATACGTCGATGTTTCCACCAACTGGAGTTGCACGAAAATTTCTTCACATGGGCCGTATCAAGGAACAAATACACTCGATGTACTTAATCAACTTGAATATTCTTTTTGATTTTATCGACTATATGAGCTCCACAACAGTTCTTAGTTATGTCTGTAAAATCAATTCTTGTATGATATAATGATTTACATTCCCTTACAGCTGCTTTCGCCATTATAGTTTTTTTTCCAGCTTCATCCTTCGTAAATTTTTTTAATAGCTTGTAGATACTTTTCCTTATTAGAGTTGGATCAAAATCAAATTGCACGGAAGGTATCTGCAACAAAAACCCATTCAACTGATCTACTAACAAAAAAGGCTTGATGATTGAAAACAATTACCCATTCTTCTTGAATCACTAATTCTCTAAAGTATTGGTTTAGGTTGCAATCGAACTGGACCACATAGAAAATACAACGTTTCAGAAATCAATCTTTCATTTAGGATTGTTTCAGCTGTATTAACCTACCTTTGTAAAGTTGTCCTAATGGAACGGTAAGACTTTCCTTCGCCGGTTTAATTTTTATTGAGATTGGATCAGATGGAAGACAGAAAAGACTAAACATGGATTATACTATGCATCAATAAAAATTAATTATTAAATTTCTTCTAATTTTGTGTACAACACAGAACTGTTTTTCATTTTGGACATCCAAAATAGATATTCTAATCTCAACGGACTTATGCTCCAAGATATGAAACATAATGAATCAGATAATCGTAGGAGTAGGTCGTCCACCATTTTGGAATTGTTGCAATTGTATGAAACTAATTTGGTAAACTCGTTATATAAAAATCAATACTTTCCTACACCAGTTTATATTTGATGAAAATCGAAAGTAATGAAAGATACCAAGGGCAAAAATAAGAATGTACATCCAATTAACCATTTTCTTCCAATCATGTTAGACGCAAAACTTGGTTCTTTGTATTCGGTACTTTTGTACTGTAGTGGTTTATACTGTATTTATGCAAAATGAAGCAGTGGAAAGGAAGGAATCCTCTAAACGCAGCAATCAGTTATCTCCCATTTTATACTTTTCCAAGTTCGTAATATTATCCTAATAGACAACCAATACCTTCCTATACCCTTTAAAGTTCATCAAAATTAGATCATATTCGTTCTTCATCCATAAAATCAGCACTTCTGTGGTGCACTAGATTATGTTTTACTAAAAATGCATCAAATGGAAAATATATCTAATGGTTTGATAAAGATACTTATCAAACCCAAACAGTTTATCGTTTTTGAATCTACAGTCACTACTTCTATGGTGGATACGTGTAAGACACACGGAAACCAAACTACTTCCAAGTAATCTGGTAAAATACAATTCTAGTTTTAGCAAACTGTTTAAGCACCATGACAGTTGTTAGAACTTGAAATTAAAATCAGTAGCTCCCTACACCATTTAAACTTTCATCAAAATATTGGTTCTCCTTTTCTAAAAACAGCAGTTCTATGTACTGGTTTATATTTTACTAAAATGAATCAAATGGAAAATATACCGGTTTGATAAACGTACTAATAAAAACCAAAACAGTTCCCTGTTCATGTACTTAAAATCACTACTACTATGGTTGATACTTGGAAGAAACACTGCTTCCAAGTAATCTACTAGCATACATTCTCTAGTTTTATTAAACAGTGTGGGCACCAAAACAGTTCCTCGTTGTTGAATTTATGATCACTGCTTCTATAGTGGATATGTGGAAGAAACATGGGAACAAAACTGCTTCCAAGTAATCTACTAAGATACATTTTCTAATTTTATCAAACAGTGTGGGCACCAAAGCAGTTCCTCGTTGTTGAATCTAAGATCACTGCTTCCATAGTGGATACGTGGAAGAAACATGGGAACAAAACTGCTGCCAAGTAATCTACTAAGATACATTTTCTAATTTTATCAAACAGTGTGGGCACCAAAGCAGTTCTTCGTTGTTGAATCTAAGATCACCGCTTCTATAGTGGATACGTGGAAGAAACATGGGAACAAAACTGCTTCCAAGTTATCTACTAAGATACATTTTCTAATTTTATCAAACAGTATGGGGACCGAAGCAGTTCCTCGTTGTTGAATCTGAGATCACCACTTATATAGTGGATACGTGGAAGAAACATGGGAACAAAACTGCTTCCAAGTAATCTACTACGATACATTTTCTAATTTTATCAAACAGTGTGGGCACCAAAGCAGTTCTTCGTTGTTGAATCTAAGATCACCGCTTCTATAGTGGATACGTGGAAGAAACATGGGAACAAAACCAAGTAATCTACTAAGATAGATTTTCTAATTTTATCAAACAGTGTGGGCACCAAAGCCGTTCCTCGTTGTTGAATTTATGATCACCGCTTCTATAGTGGATACGTGGAAGAAACATGGGAACAAAACTGCTTCCAAGTAATCTACTAAGATACGTTTTCTAATTTTATCAAACAGTATGGGCACCAAAGCAGTTCCTCGTTGTTAAATCTAAGATCTGTGCTTCTATGGTGAAAACATGGAAGAAACATAGGAACAAAACTGCTTCCAAGTAATCTACTAAGATACATTTTCTAGTTTTATCAAACAGTGTGAGCACCAAAACAGTTCTTCGTTGTTGAATCAAAGATCACTGCTTCTATGGTGGATGCATGGAAGAAACACAGGAACAAAACTGCTTCCAAGTAATCTACTAAGATACATTTTTTACATTTATCGGACAGTATAAGCACTAAAATAGTTCTTCGTTCTTGACTACTAAAATCAATGCGTTTGTAATATCTTGGTATATGTTTCAAATTGACCACACAAAAACCATAATGAATCTGCTGTATGAATCTATCTTTGTAAACGTTTTCTAATATGAGTTCAGTACTGCCCTATGCCTATTCAAGATTCATCTAAATCAAACCGCATGGAAGATGCACAGTAATAAAACGTGATCACTAAACGAGTTTTCGTTTAGACATCTTGTTGTTGCTATCTTATTCTATACGGATATAGGCTACCATTTGGCTCTTTAAACATTACTGTTTGCTATTTGAAATAATTCTATTCCTTCCCTTCCTATAGAGTAAGAACCTATTCGACACCTGCGTAAGCAGGTGCTATTAGCCTGTTCAGGAGATTAATCTAACATTGAAAAGAATTATTCTCATTGAGTTTTCGTTTAGACATCTTGTTGTTGCTATCTTATTCTATACGGATATAGGCTACCATTTGGCTCTTTAAACATTACTGTTTGCTATTTGAAATAATTCTATTCCTTCCCTTCCTATAGAGTAAGAACCTATTCGACACCTGCGTAAGCAGGTGCTATTAGCCTGTTCAGGAGATTAATCTAACATTGAAAAGAATTATTCTCATTGAGTTTTCGTTTAGACATCTTGTTGTTGCTATCTTATTCTATACGGATATAGGCTACCATTTGGCTCTTTAAACATTACTGTTTGCTATTTGAAATAATTCTATTCCTTCCCTTCCTATAGAGTAAGAACCTATTCGACACCTGCGTAAG
>JABXWE010025442.1:0-18049 GCA_014611495.1 Limonius californicus
TTGCAGCTTGCATCTTCAGAGTGAATATAACACTGTGTGATCAAATCCTTGTCCGCCCCAAGGTTTGATTAATATAAGCACACGGCCCTGTTTAGGCAGGCAGGGCCTACGAACAAATATGGCTCAAACTTCTAGAACAAATGCTTTTAAAGTCAGACAAGCTACAGGTCGGTCCTTACCTGATAATGCTGGGTGTAGTTCCCAAATGACGACGCGGTCTAAGCCGAAAGTAAATTGTAATATTGACAGTTCGAGAAACCGCGAAAGCCTCAAAGAATATAGGTTTCAAGATAGTAAGAAAAATATAATTCTGAATTAAATAATACGTAAAGTAAATCGAGTATATTTAGAATAAATATTAAATATATTTCGTGTTATTTAAATTGTTGTTCCTGTTTATTGGGATAGTCCGGGTATTAAATTGTTAGACTTTGTATATTCGCTTATTATATGTAGGAAAAGGGATGATCGAGAATAACTATTGAACTATACATAAAAACCATACCGGTTAATTTCTTCAATAAAGAGGTGTGATCCATAAGAAATTTGTGCTTGGAAAACAAACAGTAAGCAGTGGACTTTGAATAGAATATTACAACGCATTTTTGGAGTACAACCCCACTTTCCAGAAAAGTATAGATGGTTGTTATTGCATAATGATGCATCTGCCCATTCTGCACTCATTATTACGCAATTTCTCATAAACTACGGTTTTATTGCGTTCAATTAACCACCGCATTCATCTGGCTTGTGCCATGTCAGGTGAATAAGATGCCCAGCAGATTTTATTCTTTATAAACTAAAAGTATTTGAGGGAAAGTGGTTTCAGAACTTGCCGAATTGCATTTAAGTGTATTTATATGAATATATGGCAAATATTTTGTGAAAAGCTCTTAAAGTGATGTATTGAATACTTTTAATTTAAAATATATGAACGTTTTTGAAGAATTACATAACTTGAATTTAAAGTTTGAACAAGGCCCTATTAGTTAGAATTATTCCTAGAGAGCATTCGAATTTGTTTTAATATATTAGTCGTTAAAACCACTTAATAAATGTACGAACGTTAAATGCAAATACAACAAATACGCAATGCAGAAGTTTCAAGATTTTAAAATTCTATTCAGTTCCTCGAGTTAAATTTATAAGGGCAGCAACGTCTACTTGATACGTCGTAAAAATGTAAAAATAATCAAATTATAAAAGGCCGTTGTTCCAAGGGATAATGCGTAACGAGAACACGCAGTAGCGATACCGCTAATAGTATTAGTGCTTAGGCAAAAACCGCTTGCATAATAATTACCCATTTTGCTAACCACAACATTACATAAGGGCCTCACTTCATGGTATCGCTTAAATTTAAATTAGCTTTAATCTAGTTATTGGTTTGCGTATTTGGTAACGCATTTTAAACCTAGGAAGCATGAGATGCGATATAAAATATCACTTACCGACAATTAGTTCTCTAGAAGGTCTCTGCATGCAGAACAGTAGTTGTCGAAAATTTCACATACGAAACAATTCACATGTGGTGCACATGTTAAATTGCACCACCATAATTTTTTTTCACAAGCACGCAAATAAATTTAACTCTCGTGTGTTAACATTTCATACCGCCACATGTGAAATATCAAAAAAACGATCAGCATTTTATAGCTTAAATAAATGTAGAATTTTAAAGGGGTTGCATGTTGAAAAGAAGTTAGAGATACGAGTTTAAAAAACATTCAGGGTAATTCATTCCTTTATCTACAGCTTGGACCAATTAGCATGCTTGACAGGATAATTATCGAAATACCTAAGGTAATGAAATAAAAAGTCCGGCGTGCTTAATGTTAATGCACACACATACTTCCATACGTCAGTTCTAAAAATACAGTTAGTGTAAAAATATGTAGAGCACAAATGGTGGCTGTAGAAAATCAGTTAAGGTTGTAATATAAGTCTCTAATTTTATATCTGTAGTTAAACAAATGTTACCACAAGTAAACGTGGTATATAAGTAGGTGTAGTCCTGTCGCAGGGATAGCTAAAAGTTTTCGTTCGCGTTTTCTTATCAATACCTACCTTCCTCTTAGATTTAAAGTTGAAGCAGTAATTGTTTATATTTGTGGTTATTATTATTATTATTATCCTGGTATTGACGAAATTTACGAACTAAATAAGTAAAAACGTCGAAGATACAACGAATATGTTAGACCTTTTGTCCCCTAGACACCAAAGTCTACGTGTGTTTAAACAGATATACAAAAAAAGTTATAAATAACGGCAAAATTACAAATAATACCAAATCTTCTACTTGAAATCTAATAATTTTTTAATTAATTTTTTCTTATTAATTCAAATACTGAATATTGACCATCACCACTAACTTTTGTGGATAAATAGCTCGGTTTTTAGTAGAGTAATTTCTGTGGCTCCTACACCCTTAAAGAGGTTGTGAAGTTCGTCTGGGTTTCGTTCAATTCATTCAATTTCAAAGCATCATTAAATTCTCTTTTTTATTTTAATTCCCAAATAAAGCATCTTAGGACTGCGTCGGTAACAAATTTCCTGGAAGCATGCCCATGAGTATGTAAGATCAAATTCTGAGAATGCGTCCTCTTTAGCTATTATATCATATTTTTAAAAGGAACGATAGAAGTCTTAAGAACCTTGCTGTGATCACACGTTGTGTGAGATGTGCAACCTAGAGCTCGGGTGTTGATAATTGATCCTGCAATTTAATTAAAGTTTTATTGTTTACTACAGTTTTAAAAAATGGACAAAGGTCGACACACAAATACAAACAGGAATCAAAAATTTTGTTGCAAACGGTGACGTTTTCTCGCTTCATTTTGGTGCGGATAAAAATTAACCCCGGTTCAACCCTTTAACGGTGTCGCCGCGTCAACAAAACTCTGTGCCTGTGATCTCGTTTTTGGCTGTTTCAAAACATCTAATTCCTCGTTTTCCGAAGAAAGATCCAATTACGCCATATGGTACAATACAATCCCATTGTTCCTAGTTGCGATAGCCAGTAATCACTCGCCGTCGCTTTCCGTCTTCTATTCAGAGGCGTTCCGTCAACCAAAATAGAAAACCCCGTTGTACTTACCTCACATTATCGTTGAACTAAGGTAAAAATTATTCATGCGTACCGTTATTTAGAGAAAACTGTTTGCAGTATTTTCCTTTTATTGAAAGTGCTTTAAATTGTGGAAAAATAGAAATAGATTGATTTTCATGTAATAAAGCAACCTGCGGTTGCTAATTGTTTAATAATGTGTTTGTTTTTGTGAAATTAACTGTTATTGGCTACGCAGTTCTTTGTTTTTATATTACTCTAAACATCGTGGGCAGTAGCGGCGAGCGGACGTCACGAAGCCCTTTGCTTATATATAATCTGTAGCGGTACCGAATCTGGTTCGGTTCTGAACGTTTCCCTTTTTCTGCTTGTAAGTGCTAATTATTTTGTATCTTGTTCAGTATATAATTATAATCATTATTCAAAATTGGTGGCTTGTTATTTGTGTGTTTTCCCATTTGCATGTATTTTGTAAGCAGTATTCAAGAAGAAGCACAATAAGGTAAGTTTGAGTCCCCATAAGCTGCTGGTCCTCGGCCCTTTCACGAGGATCTTCTTTTAGCTGTGACTTGAAAAGGTGGCGCTCACTTATTTTATCTTACCCGGTACACCATAACAATCAGGAGTTTCTTCAAGTGTTTTCCGTGAACAATCACCCCTCCCTGAGCCAGCCGAAGAGCCTTTTACCATCGGTTTGCTGCAGTGTGACGAAAACAATCGTATGGACCGTAACAAGGTGAATTAAACAAACTCCTTAAATTATTATGATTTCATGTTATTTTTAAAATAAAATACATATAAGTTGAATTTAAGTATAGGATATCGAATTCAAACCGAATAACACAACAAACACTAGCACGTAGCTTGACCAACTCTAATCTCATTTAAATTTCCTACGAATTTCGGCTTGAATTCCGTGATTATAGTATTAATACCTTCTCTTAAATACGTAAAACTTACAATATAGTATTTACATAATTTATATAATTCACAGAAATTATCGAAACTTTTAACCATGAAAGCCAAAACTGCTTTTCTGGCTCCTCCGACATTTTTTTTGAAACACTTTTGCAGTATGTAAACTGATTTTTAAACTTACATAGAGTTTACATTTTACATTAATTAACAAATAATTGTATATATAGTATTCTCGATCACAGGGATTTTTTTAATATGTACATAAATAAAACTTCAGCATATATTATCGTAATTGAAAATCATGCACAGGTTGCGTCAAAATGTATGCCAAACTAATTCAAACTAACATCACTTAAAAGCGTTTCAGAGGGACATTTTTTACAGATTTTATATTTTTTTTTAACACAGAACATTACGTATATTTATGGAAGCAAATTTCTAAACATATACGCAAAGCAACATCTGAAAACCGAGTATGTTATTCGCTATTATGGATCACGCCTTACTATATTTAAGGAAACGTTTTCGTTAGGACAAATATTTTGACGCACTCTGTACGCATATTTACACATATGTGTACGACAGCTGTACAATTACAAATTCATAATGAATAATATGAAAAATTATTAATAAAAGTTCTGTAAGTTTGATGAATTATTCAAATATAATGAATGAAGACTAGATAATTTTTTATACACTTTGAATAACATCACATTTTAAATTAGCTTTACCTAATAATTTTTTATCGCCCAGTTCTTTAAAACTTTAAAAATTAGTTTAACCTTGTGACGATATGATACAAAAAACACTTATGGAATATCGTTAGGATCCTTTCGAGCCACCGAAAAGTTTTTAAGTTGATATTTTTTAATTTAAGCGTAATTGTACCTGGTTAAATCTGCACGGTCGGTAAGGGCCGAACCTACAAATTAATATCAAGTGAAAACCACTCATTAATTCGAGAGGATTAATTTTCGCGATAATTAAAATTTCTTAATAACGAATTATAAAGAAAGAAAATACTTTTCGGCAGCTCATTCGCTGATAAGACGCATCAACGACCATTTCTGGGTCAAGAAAGTACGACTAGAGTACGTTTTGATTGTTTTAAACATGTAGATCTTATCGTGGATATGCTATATACACATACTATTGAATTTCGAAAATATTAAAAGAAGCTAGTGAATTAAAAAATGTTTAGTGCCATATGAAACTACCTAGCCAATACTGAAGAACAAGAAATTTCAGAATTCCAATTTTCAAAAATATAATACTAATATATCGTTTTTATCAGTCTATGCACCACAAATTCACCCTGAAAAGGCAAAGAAACCAAATATAAATTTAAATTTGCTTGCAAACATTAATAAAGCTTTATAGTAACAACAGAAAATATAGCGGTAAAATTTCCGAAAACCCACAAGTTAAAACATAAAATATGGTGTCACAATAAGGAATGTACTTCTAAAAACCTTTGCAAAAACCAAGCACCCACTCATTTTAGTTTGTCTTTGGCTTTCACTTCGTATTCTTAAGGAGGGCAGCATAGTTACCTCAGACATAGAACCAGGCCGACAAAGCAGCACAGCGCTAAAAGAGACGCGCGTGGGAGGAAAGTAGTGTGACTTCCGGCTGCTGTAAAAACGAAAAAGGACTTAGACAACTGTAAAAATCAACGTAAAGGAGCTGCAAGCAAACACTGAGCAGGTTGTAAAAGATAAAGGTCGGGGAACTAGTATACGTGCTGCAGCGACTGGCCAATAAAATAATCGTGTAGATCAATAGACATAAACTATGTACTAAGCAGCATTCAACAAATTAATTACCGCTACATCAAGCAAAGCGCTACACACACATGCTTATTATAGAGGAAGAACAATACAAACGGAGTCATTAATAAAAAGGAAATTCTTATTATCCAGTGTTTTGAGTAATTTCCGGCATTTTTCATTAATGGTAAGACTAGGTCTGTTAAATATTAAAAATTCTGCTAATCGGTAAAAAAATTATTCAGCATCGGAATAATCCCGATATCCGATAATTTAGCGATTAACCGGATTTTCCGGATATTAAATCATTTCGAATACCGAATAATCCGCATACTGAATAGTTCGGTTATACGATTATTATAATTCCAATAGATTTCTGAGTACGTGTTGGTTTTATAATACTCTAGAACTCTACACAAGCAGAGAACTCTCTAAAGTCTGCCGAAATTATTCGAAAAATATTCTAATCTGCTAAACTGTAACAAACCTATTCGACATCGGAATAATCAAAATATCCAGTAGTTTAGCGATTAATAGGTCTATTCAGATATCAAAATATTCCAAATGCCTAATAATTCAGACAGCGTATATTTCAGTTATTCGAAGAAATCCTTAAATCAATCTGCTTTATTAGCATCTAAAGATTTCTAAACGTAGTTTAATAACATCGTAGAACTCTACCTACATGCAGTCTTCTTGACTGCCAGAAGCAATGATTCGAAAAACACTTGAACCTGCTGATTGGTAAGAAAACTATTCGGCATCCGAATAATCTGGATATCTAATAATTTGGCGATTAACCAGACTATCCGGATATCAAATAATTCCGGTTGCCGAATAATCCGGATAGCGAATAGTTCAGTTATCTGAACAATGCCCTAAGGGGGGTAGTATGAATGAATGAGAAAAAAAAGGTCTTTAACGAGCACCTGCAAATTTTTACTGTTGGTTTTTAATACTCTACAACTCCACATAAATAAAGACAATACTTCTTCATTTATTGAAAAAATATTCCAAACTGATAATCGGTAAGAAGACTATTTGACATCGGAATAATCTGGATATCGAATAATTTGGCGATTAACAGGACTATCCTAATATTTAATTCCGAATACTGAATATGTAATTTGGATAGTGAATAGTTCAGTTATTCGGAAATGTCATAAATCCAGGTCTTTAACGAGCACCTAACATTTTTATTGTCTGTTTTTAATACTCTAGATTTCCACGTAAATATAATAGACAATACTTCGTCAATTATTAAAAAAATGTTCCAAACTGATAGTCGGTAAGAAGACAATTCAACATCGGAATAATCTGGAAATGGAATAATATGGAGATTAACCGGACTATCCGAATATTTAATTCCGAATACTGAATAAGGCGGATAGTGAACAGTTCGGTTATTCGGAAATGTCACAAATCCAGGTCTTTAACAAGCACCTGAAAATTTTTATTGTTGGTTTTTAATATTCTAGAACCCTACATAAATAAAATAGACAATACTTCTCCAATTACTCAAAAAATATTCCAAACTGATAATCGGTAAGAAGACTATTCGACATCGGAATAATCTGGATATCGAATAATTTGGCGATTAACAGGACTATCCGAATATTTAATTCCGAATACTAAATAATTCGGATAGTGAATAGTTCCGTTATTCGGAAATGTCATAAATCCAGGTCTTTAACGAGCACCTGAACATTTTTGTTGTCGGTTTTTAATACTGTAGATCCCCACGTAAATATAATAGACAATACTTCTTCAATTACTAAAAAAATGTTCCAAACTGATAGTCGGTAAGAAGACTTTTCAACATCGGAATAATCTGGAAATGGAATAATTTGGAGATTAACCGGACTATCCGAATATTTAATTCCGAATACTGAATAAGGCGGACAGTGAATAGTTTGGTTATTCGGAAATGTCATAAATCCAGGTCTTTAACAAGCACCTGAAAATTTTTATTGTTGGTTTTTAAACTCTAGAACCCTACATAAAGAAAATAGAAAATACTTCTCCAGTTATCCAAAAAACATTCCAAACTGATAATTGGTAAGAAGACTATTGGACATCAGAGTAATCTGGATATAGCATAGTTTGTCGATTAACCGGACTATCCGAATATTTAATTCAGAATAATTCGAACAGTGAATAGTTCGGTTATTCGGACAATGTCATAAATTCCGATCTAGAAAGAGCACCGGAAAATATTTATTGTTGGATTTTAATACTCTAGAACTCTATATAAATAAAATAGGCAATACTTTTGGAATGCCTTACAAAATTATGGGAAAAATATTCTAACCTGCTAATCGGTATGAAAACTAAAGTCGGTTCCAAAGTGTTATGTACTTGAAGGTCCAATGTACGAGAATCTACGCATATCGTCTTTTCACTGCTACTAGTACTCGTTTACCTAGTTGTACTTCAAACGTAGGTCACCAATGCAGGTTGAACGTGTGTTTCTTTCTGGCTCATCGCCATCGTCAAAGACGAGTGGTGCATGTACACTTATATTTATTTGTTAGAGTAATGTGTTTTCACAAGAAATGTTTATGCAATCATTTAGATTTCTGAAATATCGGTCGGGATTCCGGTTAGATTGATATAAAAATAAATCTCTGGTTTGCGGCATTGTGATTTACTCAGAAACAAATTATTTATTAATACAGCTTGGATATCAAAAGTTGTCTAATCATAGCTCTTTGATAAAACAATATTTAAAGTAGTAGGAGTAATACCTCTTACTAATGCCAATGCAAAAACTTTCATTAAAATGCAATAAATATTCATTATATGGTTATGCTGTAAAATTTATCGGTGGGCAATATGTTTAAGTTTGCCATATTGCTATTTTTATTTTCGTCATCAAAATAACGTAGCAATAAGCTATTTCCAATTGTAAGTAAATAAAGTAAAAAAATTGAACGGTAAAAATAAATTACCTACTGCACTGGTTACCGCCCGGCTTTATCGGCTTATGGTATGTCCATAGCTCAGTACGTACAGACCTCCTACACAAAACTTTGGAAGCCGCTATATTCTACATCCGAATAATCTGAATATCTAATAATTCGGCGATTAAGCCGACTGTCCGGACTAAGTAATTCCGAATACCGAATAATCCAGATAGCGAGTAGTTCACTTATCCGCAGAAGGCCATAATTCGAGCTGTTTCATGAGCAACTGAAGATTTCTATTGTAGATATTGAAATAGCATAGAACTCCATCTAAACAAAATCGACAGTACTTTTTGATTATCTGAAGATTATTTACAAAATAGGTCAATCTGCTAATCGGTTTAGAAACCATTCAACATCCAAATAATTGATAGTAAATAATTAGGCAATTAACAAGACTACCTGAATATCAAATAATTCCGAATTCCGAATAATACGGAGACCGAATAGTTCAGTTATCAGAAGAAGGCTATTAGAGCTGTTTCATGAGCATCCGAAGATTTCTATTTTCTATTTTATAATACTCTAGAACTCCACAAATAAATTAGGCAGAGTGGCTGAAAAAATATTTAAACAAATATTCTAACTATATTAACCGAATTATCTGAATATCTAACACACCGTACAGCGAATATTTAGGTTATCCGAAGAAGGCGATAACTCTAGCTGTTTTATGAGCACTTCAAGATTTATATTGTTGGTTTTTTAATACATTACACTAATAAACCAACAAATGCCTCTCAAGCTTCTGACAAAATGCAAGCAAACTAATTGTATTAATTGTAAAATATCAGCATTGATCACTTTTTTACGTGTGTAGTAATAATAAATTAGTATGATTTTGGAATTATTCGGTCTTGGGGCATCACTTACCGAACTATCAAAGATGCAGAATTATTTTATTACACCCAGTAGTTGTACAATATTTATCTAACGAACAGTTCATTATGGGTTTTGAGAGACTAAAGTCGTTGAATTATTTGTATTAACTCAAAAATTTCAAATTCTGCCTCATTGAAAAACTTCGCAAGGCTATATCCATATTGTTAGCAAGACAAATAACAAATCTGTGTTTCAGGAGAAAACAATATAATCGAAAATTTCGAATAGATGGGCTAAATTTAGTATTCGCTAACCGGAACTGGTTAGCCGAAATATTCGTTATCCGTATAATCTGGTTGGTTGAATTATTCAGCATCTGGATAGTCCTGATCCGCTCACAACAATTAATTGAATTATTCGGTCTCCGAATAATATGGTTAACTGCAAAACATTCCCCGTGCTTTCCCGATAGAAAAAGCCGGTTAGCCGAATGGCAGCAGACCTAGGCTTGGTATTTGAGTGCTCACTCACCAGAAAGATATTACATTCGAATATAACAGGGTTATAAAGTTACAAAGCAATGCCTTGTAGGAAATAAATTCTAATCCTTAATTTTGGTATAGTCTACGAAATCTTGTACAGCATTCTGAGTGTTGTAAACACAAGAAATCTTCCATTAAATCATGCTGGACGCACAAGTCTTAAATAGTTTACGACGTTGGTAGTCAACAGAATGTGTAAAGAGCAATACAAATACTAGGATATTGCTTTAAGAAGACCACCGCATGTAGCCGAAATATTCGTTATCCGTATAATCTGGATAGTCCTGATCCGATCACAACAATTAATCAAATTATTCGGTCTCCGAATAATTTGGTTAACTGCAAAACATTCCCCGTGGTTTTCCGATAGAAAAAGCCGGTTAACCGAATGTCAGCATACCTAGGCTTGGTAGTTTAGTGCTCACTTATCAGAAAGATATTACATTCGAATATAACAGGGTAATAAGGTTATAAAGCAATGCCTTGTAGGAAATAAATTCTAATCCCTAATTTTGGTATAGTCTACGAAATCTTATACAGCATTCTGAGTGTTGTAAACACAAGAAATCTTCCGTTAAATCATGTTGGACCCACAAGTCTTAATAGCTTACGATGTTGGTAGTCAAGAGAATGTGTAAATATCAATACAAATACTCAGATATTGCATTAAAAAGATCACCGCATGAACATTTTCTACATTATATTTTTTTTCAAAAACAAATACCTATAAAGAATATTTCATGATTTTTCTGAAGAATTTCAAAATCCGTATTTGAAACGCTTTTGGTTGTGTTGTTTTTCATAAATGTTTTTTGTTCGCATCTCTAATGTTAATATTTGGTAATTGTATTACACCGTCGAAGCCGTTTCGCGGAATGCGCAAAATATTTCCAAAGATTTAATCTGCCCAAATTCTGTTTTCAACCTGCAATTCTGCTTGAATACCTGCGTAGGTGAAGCAGTAGGATGTGGTCACAATTAAACATTCCTGAAGTGTTCTGCGCTTTTTACCGAATTCTAATTTCAAATTATTACGGCTGATAATTAAATTTTGCACTACCAAAAATATTCAACATGTTTACCACAGTTTCCTTTATTCATTTTTTTTTGTTTTCGTTTTTCGGGTTTCTCAATGTAAAGCAAGTAAAAAGCGTGCATTATGTTTTCCTTGTGGGCGTTTCTACTTTATATAGAAAATACAAGCTATAAATAGGATATGTTCAGGGCGGCGATCATTTCGACTACATGAAGTATGTCGTATGAGCATGTAACAAAGGTATATTTTAAAAAAACATGCTACTTCTCTGTTTACAACTGTTTATTTACTGTACTACAAATCTGTACAGCAAAGTGAGAAGCTATGTTTAGTAACGAATCTTATTTTGTAACAATTTTTGATATTAAATATTGCTGAATGTAAAATAAACATTACCTCATATGAGTAATAAACGATTAATTTAAATTCCTTGAACATTCCTTCATAACCAAAGGTAAATGTTTGTACGTCTCCAACCTACAGAATAACATTGTTGAGTTTTAGCTTCATGTTCGCCACAAAGAGATATTTAATATTGCAAAGGAAATTGCTAAAATGCCACTTGTGCTTTGTTGAGGTTCTTACGCTGTTTTAAGGGTACACTTCGAAACTCACAGGAAAAAACTCAGAATCGTTATTAATTCCGAAGCAACCGTACTCAAACAGCTGAACTTTTCACAGAATTACCTCCTTGGAAACATATTGTATAACAGTGTGAAAGAATAAGTTATTATAATGAAATTATAAACGTTTATGGCAGCTATGTATGTCAAGTTTTATAAAGGTAAGACAGGTCTAACCAAACGGAACGACATCGAGTGTATCGAAAAGCTATCAACTATAAATGGCCCTGTTAACTTTATAGTTCTTAACTTTAAAATCAATTTTTGTACGTGAAGGCTATAACAGACATAAGAAGATGATGTCAAGCGAACTCCTAATTTTCAACTGGGTAGTTTCACACCATGATACAGCCAACATTATTTTTTCTCCACGTTGCAATGATTCGTAGCAGTATTATTTGTATTGATTCTTGCAACAAACAAATCATTTTGTCACATGCTGCCCTGTCATAATTGGATTGATTAATTATCAGATTACTATTTACAAGGAAACTGTTCTTTTTGTACTACTTGATTAGTAAACTTGAAATCGCTAATATTTATTCTACAACGCAGTTTTCACAACACCAAAGTTAATATTTTTCATACTTTTAGATTTCTGTTGATTTAAACAACTTCTAGATTTTTGTACATAGTGCTTTCGGTTGCTGGTTACTATAAATAACATAATAAGGCCGTGCTTCTTCTCGTGGTAATAAGATTTTTCCATTTATTGGGAAAACAGATCGATAACGTCAAACGAATTTAACATAACGATCTTGGTGAACAAGTAATAATAGGCGTAGTAGTACATATAGGATTTCTTAAACAAAATTAATTCATCTGTCGTAGACGATGTGTTACCATATGGATAAAGTTAGTACAAGGCTTACAACCTTGCAAGTTCCTACACAAACAATTTCGCATTTTTCATTATACAACAATTGATAGAAAATTACTTTTTTCAAACAACAATCGATGGATATAGTTAAGAAATGACTCTGCAAATAGTTCCAATGAGCTATGTAAAACACAAATTTTTATAATCGGCATAAATTTTGCTGATAAAATGTAACAGAAAGCAACCTACATTTGGTTATATTCGTGAAAACCTATTTAACCTATAATACACTTCGTTTCATATGAAGTGCACCACCCATTAAAACCACCCACCATTAAAAACAAAGCTGCGGGTTTAAAACATTGCTAAAATACTGTCTCATTATTGCGTACGAAATGAACAGGTTTTCATACAAAAAAATTAACCATTATAGGAAAACAATAACAACAACGAAAACAAAATTAATAATGTGTAACATCGCCTTGAAAAGCAATGCAAGCATTTACTCATAGTGGCATGCTTTCTATCAAGTGGTCTATGTTCTCCTGGGGTATCTCGTTCCATATAACCTCAAGTTGGTGTATCAGCTCGTCTAAGTTGTTAGAAGCTCATGGCAATAATCTTAGTCGTCGCCAGCCCATCATGTCCCAAAGATGTTCGATTGGCGATAAGCCCGGTGTTCGTGCAGACCAGGACAACATTTACCATTGTCCTTGTTGGAGGTACGTTCTGATAATGTTTGCAGTGTGTGTACGTGCGTTATCCTGTTGGAAAATACCGTTGGGCAACGTCTGCATAAATGGTACTAACACACGAACATGTCCTGCAACATTATGAATATAACGATGAGCATTTAAAGTGCTTGGGACGAACACGAGAAGTGATCTTCTACCGAAACAAATCGTACCCCAAACCAAAACTGCAGGTGTTAAAGCTGTATGGCGTCTTTCAACAAACTCTAGATTTCGTCTTTCTGCTCGGTATCGATGTGCCTTCCTACGGCCGTCATTTCCGCACAAACAAAATTTTGATTCGTCACTGAAGACAATGTCGTTCCTTTGCTGATTCTAATGCTGCCAGTCTTGACACCAAGCAAGCCTAACAATTTAACTCAGCCCGTGAGAAGTTTAACATGAAAATATCAACCGAGAAAACGAAAGCCATGACAATAGCCAAAAAACCGATAAGATGTAAACTAGTCAATAACCATAAGTCAATTGAACAAGTAATGAAATTCAGATATTTAGGAGTGAAGCTATTTAGTTATGGCGATCTAAACAAAGAAATGGATGAACAAATAAATAAAGCGGAAATATTAGCGGGATATCTGAATCAAACTATATGGAGGAATAAATACCTAAGACAAGACACTAAGACAAGACACTAAGACATATGCTACAGAGACGGCAGCAGAAACAACAAAAACGAAACAAAAGATGCAAGTGGCCGAAATGAAAGTACTGAGAAAAATAACTGGCAATACCAGGATTGAAAGGATAAGAAACACAAACATCCGCGAATCATGTCAAGTACCACACATAACAGAGTGGATAAATGGAAGAAAACGAGAATGGAATGAGCACATAAATATTTATATTTAAGAAATTTCCTCCTTTTTTGGTATCCAGGTTTATTTTCTAATCTCTAAGTGTGTGTGTCTGGAATGTTTAAGGATTGCATAAAAACAACTCTCAGCAAGGGCTACAGGTTAATTCCTTTTGTTTGATAAGTGCTTATCTGATCGACCTAAGATAGAGATATATCTGCTTTCCGATGGCTAGGACTATAACTCGTTTTAGAAAAACAACGAACAATACACCTTTACTGTGCCGAAAAACAGTAGCGATATGCTTTTAGTTCTCGGACGTTTGTTTGAACTTTTTGGTTTTGGGGAGACAAATCATGCTTCCACTGTATAAATTTTTGCAAAGTTTCAACATCTGTGTTTCACCAGTCACAATTCTTCGGCAGATCCCGTTTTTTAGCATGGACATCGCGGTTTTCACACTTGCCTGGATTCTCAATCCACGTGTTCATTTTAGCACTTAATTATAAAACTGAATACACTGACAGAACCACAGGAAAGTAATGTGTGTTTAGCTCATCAATCACTAGGCGTCGCATTCGGCGGGAATATTCAAATGGCGCTTAGTTTCCGAGTAAACCTCGTATATAATATACTCGGTACTATCAATACTCAAAACAAAAGTATGTAAATTAAACCAATGTTTAGTTTCTTCTTCCAGAAAATTAAGTTAAGATAACTAACTAAGCGTTTGGTGACAAATATTCACTTAACCTTTTTCTTATTATCTTGTTGTCCTGAATCCATCCTGCGAATTAATCTAGATAATAAAAAGTTTCAAAATGTAGGAGCACTCGGTTACCTTAAAACAATGGACAGATGGGAGATATGATCACTGTGAAACTTTGATACCAGGGTTTATTGGGGTCACATGCCTAATCGCATAACGGACAGTGTGAATAAGTTTTGAAATAAAATATTCAGTAGGTTATTATATTAGCTATTAGGAAACTCAGAGATGTGCAATAAGTAATCTTAGAAGAATACATAGAGGTGAAATAAGAACTATATGAACCTTCAGTAATCTTAGAACAATACATAGATGTGAAATACGAACACTGTGAGCCTTTGATACCACAGTTTATTAGGGCTAAACGCATAATCGCATAACGGGCAGTTTAAATAACTTTGGGAGTAAATATTAAGTAGGTTATTAGTCATTAGGAACCTAAGAGATGTGCAATCAGTAACCTTAGAACACTAGATAGAAATGAAATAAGAACAATGTGAAACCTTGATAAGAAGGTTTATTAGGGTCAAATGCCTAATCGCATAACGGACAGTTAAACTAAGTTTGGGGGCCAATATTAAGTAGGATATTCGTTATTAGGAAACTAAGAGATGTCCAATCAGTAACCTTAGAACACTAGATAGCAATGAAATAAGAACAATGTGAAACTTTGATACCAAGGTTTATTAGGGTCAAATGCCTAATCGCATAACGGGCAGTTAAACTAAGTTTGGGAGTAAATATTAGGATATTTGCTATTAAGAAACTAAGAGATGTGGAATCAGTAACCTTAAACAATAGATAGATGTGAAATAAAAACACTGTGAAACTTTGATACCAAAGTTTATTAGGGTCAAATGCATAATCGCATAACGTTCTCAGCTACGTATTCAACAACCCCATTGATGCGTAGTTTACTAACTACCTGGTGTTGCAGCAGCGGTGTCTTGCGGTATGCATTGCAGACATGCTAAAGTTGTGCAATACCCCACCCGATCCCACCCTATCCATTAAATCCCTCCTCACTTACTGGCATGGGGTGGGCCTGGCGTAATCCAGGATTGACCCTCGAGTCGGCTCCATGTCAGATGATGATGATGATGATGATGATGATAATAAAAAGTTTCAAAATGTTCATGATAACTCGATTTTTTATAAAAATTGAATCATCTCGGAAACGCTCGGATTTATCGATTTTTAACAAGAGTATCTATTTTGGGTATTTCTGCATGCCAAATAATATCTTTTTTTTAATCATTTATTGCAAATTTACAAGCTACTCAAGTAAACTACAGAGTAATAAGTAAATGGGATGATATTATTGCAGGTGGCTTGATTTGGGCACCATCCATTGATGGATCACCAGGATTATTCAGTCAGACATTCGGGCCATTGTCTTTTTAATCTTCTGTTTACTAGCTGATGGTGCTAGAGATCAGCTATTCATTGATTGTTATGATTTAAGGTGCAGTCACTGCTATTTCTGGCTGTGGATTTGACGTATGGGATTCCAAAGTCATTGTGCGGGGTCTGGGTGCTGATGAACCACTCAGCATTAGCTATTGATCGCAGAATCTTAGATTGGAATGCTTGTAGGATTTTGGTGTTTTAGGGTTTGCTCCAACCCGATAGCTCAATTCCGTATGTCTATACGAGTTTTAGGATGACTTTATATAGTAATAGTTTGTTATTCAAGGTCAGTTGTGATTTTCTTCCAATTAGCCAGTACATCTTTACTGCTTTTAGATTGAGTTGTTGGCGTTTAGTTTTTATGTGAGCTTTCCAGGTCAGCTTTTGGTCTAAGTGAAGTCCAAGATATTTCAATTCAGTTTTAATTGCTATGCAATGGTTACTTGGGGACAGGCACTTCCGTCTAGTTGTAAATGTTATTTGTGCGGTCTTGTCACCATTCACTTTTATTCTCCACGGTCTAACCAAGTTTGTAATAATTTAGATGAAATAATATCATTTTGTTAAAATTATGTAAAACCCTATATTGTAAAAGACATTGTCGAAAGCAGCTCCTGCCACTTGAGACGCCCCTGGTGCACTTATTAAAATCGAAACTAGACCGTAATCTGCCACCTTAATGAGTACGTATGCACATAAAATTTCTAAACATTAGTCCAACAATTATAAAAATTACTTATATCCCTAAAAGTGATCAGACAAGTCTGACTTTAAAACGTTGTAACTCCGTAACCAAGTATTTTCGTAGCCATATTTATATGAAGTTTTTTTCTTGCTTTGGTGTGGAAGACTACTTCTTTGGGTAAGTATTTTTGTTATACCCTGTATTTGTAGATTTACTACAGCGAGAGACTATCGTATACTAATTTAACTTGTAACATGTGTTTCAAGAAATCCACAGTTTTGGGTGTTTATGATAAAAGTAAGGTCTTCCTCTCACCGATATTGTTTTAAGTATCAGTTGTCGAAATAATACAGTTTGAATATTAAATTTATTTTGTACATAATGCAAACAATTTTCGTATTAACGCCAAAGGGCTTTATGTTCAAGGTTGTAATCGTTGTAGAGGGTAGATTACATTTATGTTTGAAAGTTGACTATAAGATGGCGGTAGGTAGACAGCAAAGGTAAAGTTACTAGATGTTTGGAAAGTACCGCAAATTGTCCGCCATGTTGGGGCGGAAAGTGGCGGGAAATTTGAATTGACGAAAGATTTTAACTGGGTCAGCTCACGGCCAACGCATGGCCCGCCGCTAGGGCTCGGCGAAATGCAAAATAAAGATTAAAATTCGGATTTGAAATAATATAATTTATTTTTGTAATACTGCTCGCATAGTCACACTACGACTGCTTTTAACATCATTATTAATGTTCTTAGATTTTGCCGATAATACAAAGTATAAACGACTTTTAACAAATAATTTAGTTATTTTTGAAATAATATTATGACATTGAGGATAGTTTCTCAAAGGAATCTCTTGTAAGTTTATGAAACCGTCTACGCTAAGAGAATTTGACATAAGTGCGTTCTCATTCCGACGGAATGATTTTTCAATTTTCAGTATATAGTTGAATAAGTCCATTGTTGGATAAATTAGCACATTTTCCTTGAATTCCTTCAATTTTGTAAAAATAGTGAGGGAAGTTGAGTCACTATCCTGGTGTTGCACACTGTTGAAGCATTCTTCACACACCACATA
>JABXWE010025460.1:0-15193 GCA_014611495.1 Limonius californicus
TACACTAAACTCAGTATGTATGAATTCAAAATAACAAGCTCTTTCAAAATCTGTAAAAATATATAGGGTGTCCCATTTAAATTAAAGAAGTTGATGGCATTTCCGGTTAAACCGGAAGTATATTATTAACAAAAAATTTACATCAGATGCATTTTGTTCCATTGCACTTGCCTGCAAATTTTCATAAATATCGTTCTTTTCGTTTAAAAGATATTTACTTGGTTCCATACTTTATCCCAACCCTGTATAATAGTCAAGATGAAATTTTAAAAAGACTTCTGAATAGTTACGCATTTGCACGCATAGTGAACTTTAGAGGGAAAAGTTGATTTACACTAGTTATTTTCCCATACTATTAATTCAAAGTTAAAATAATTGATCACATGGTATTCCAAATGTGGCAAATTGTATTTAAAATAAGAACCTGGTGAAATTAGTTTTCTGCTTTATTATAACTATGCGGTAGAAATTATTCAGAGCACGGTATTTTAAAATAGCTTTTATATACTTTAGCGGTTTGTAAGATTACATAGTGCTTCTTAATCTTATTATATACATAGGCATATTTATTTAAAACTTTTATTTCTGTTCTCTCAAATAGCAAACACAACTGCTTACAAGAAAATTGTAATGCAAACAATATATTTAAATGTCACTTGAAAATACCGTGTCCTGGATTATGTACACATATAGCATTTGCTATACAGCTTAAATCAAATGGGCAGCCATTTTTACTATGCGCATATTATTACAGTATGTAATGTTATTAACTCCGCACACTCTGCTTTCATTAGAGCTTTTATTGAATGTCACATGTATACACTAAAATTAAAATATTTTAAATATGGTAAAGGTACTACGTTTGTCAGACACATACATACACTATTATGCCTTTGACACTTATGGAATAGAAATGTTTGTTAGGGTTTCTTATATAGATGGAGATATATGTCGGTTATTTAATTACAATCAGCAACACGTACAATGCTGAAATAGAAGAAATAAATCTCAACCATCTTACAAGCAATGCAAGGAAATTCTGATACCCGCAATTGATAATTCGGCGTCAAAATTTTGCTGAAACGATAACTGCATGCATTAATGTAAGTATCATTTTTTTAGTTTTGTATTTTCGAATGTCTTAATTTTGTTTCATATTTTGTGATCACAACATATTGCAATTTGACTACCAGAAGCACGATCTACAACATAGTTTGATTTGATTGTCCCAATAGTATGATGAAAAATATTTAAGGTTTTTATTTTAAATGAAGGTACATACGCTGACTTGCTGATTTGCCACGATAATATAAGAACGTATATTATCGTACGAACACACACTTATATTTACTACATCTGAAGTCTTATCTTCTTATATAATTAAGTCTATTAAGCTCTTCGAATATTTTTAATATTTGAATACTAGAGAGACATATGTAAACACAGCAAAGAACATACGAAGCAGTTATAGATACAAATTGATTTCGTTCCATATTATTTTTAATAGCATAGTAAAGTAAAAATTGATTACCGCTCTAGTGCGATTGTATCTTACAATACAATTTCATCTGCAAAGTATCAAATTCCTGCGCGCCTAGATTGCAACATAAGGCGAGTTTATTATCGTTTTCAAAGTCAATATTTAATTTTATAACCCTTTTAAGCGGTTTTCCAATATCTTCTGTATTTTCTTCTTTTATAATTAATTATCCCTGCTCAGTGGTTAGACTACTTTTCATATCAATTTAATCGATTTCGGGCAAAATACAATTGATTTTCATCTTTCAGAATATTTTGCTTCTATATCTGCAAGAAATTTTCATGAATTTGTTCAGTATGTAATAAAAATAGAAAAATGCATACAAAATTTTAAAATCAAGAGCCAATCAGAGAAACAGCCTTCCAATCGGTCGCCCAATTTTCGTAAGAACGAACCGTAAAATTTTAAAATGGTGGAGAAAATGTAGATTGCGATATCGTGTGTCTGGTAGGAAATAAGAGCAAGCACGAGAGGTAATTGGGTAATTGTTCGCGAACCGGGCGAACAAACCCTTACGCAACAATGGTTTCTCGTTGTAATTAGCGGGCAACCGGGCTGGTAAGATATAACCCTTTATCCTCGTTCTCCCGTACGGAGAAAAGCGAGGCTCCCCTTTACACAATCGGCCAATTACCACCATGCAGCCCTACAACTCAGCCTGCTATATTTTAGCCATCTATGGATGTTGCGGTTGAATTCCGATGCGGAACATCGCCATCGGTTATTCGGGATAAATTCAGATTATTTCTTACTACGGAGCCTAATACTACAATTATAGTCGAATTATGTATTAAATAATTCAAGAGTTGTGATACTGCTTCTAGCTACCCATGCCCTAATTAGAAACTAATTGACGAACTTAATTACACGTGTGTCTGCTTGACCAAAGTACTAACTTGCCGACATCAAGCCTATTATGCCTTTGAAAGCGTACGAGCCGATTATTTGCCAAAATTTAATTTGAGCGCTTAGTATGCAACAATGGCGACATATATCCATCTACTAATCGGCCTTTGAGTTCTCAAATGGATGGTAAATTCAATAATTTCCTAATATCGTGAAACTAATCTTAAAAAATCAAATAAATATTGACGAGAGCTAAATATAAGTACAACAATACAACAATTATTTAACAGGCATAGAAGGACAATACCAATTATCTTGTGAAAACGTTTTCATAATCATACCATCTGTGGGATGGGAAACAATTACAAAAGTAGGGAAACTTTTAAAAGGAAGCTATCGTTGTGCCGAAAACTATGACAATTTCAAAAAAGTATGTCAGAAAATGTCATAGGTACCACTTCAGAGGGTTGTATCTCTGTAATTAAAAATTTTGGAATAACTATCCATCTGAACTTACTTTATTCTTAGGGTTACAGAATGCAAAATCTGAAGAATACTTGAGGAAATGAAAAGAACCGGCGTTTAACTGACAGGGAAAAAGCAACAGCAAAATATCTATTCAAGTTAAAATAAAAACAACTGTTGGAATTTTTAAAATTCAAAATCACTTGAAATACAGTCGATGCACTTCACAAATCGCAATGTTAACATGTTCGAAAATTGTGACAAACTGGCTGATTCAGTATAAAACTTGCTCCTGATAATACTAGTCCCCTCATTAAAATTACTCTCAAGAAAATAATCCTCCTGAGAAATTTTCAGCCGGTAACAATAAAGGGTAAAACCCGACAAGCCTCTACCTCTAAGTGCTTGGGAATGATACTTTCTACAATTTACATATTTCACAAATTTAAAATGTACATTTTTCTTGGAAAATTGCTTGTACAAATATTTTTTAAATTGAAAATTTAAGAACTAAATTTCTTAAAATTTTAATTTAATGTTCATAAAAGGCACAAAAAGGCAAGAAAAATAGGAAATTCCTCAAAAAAGGCAAAATCCTAAAAAAGATGCAAAAAAGGCAAAATAAAATTTGCATTTTTGAATTGCACGTATTCTAAAACGGATTTATAATTGGGTCTGCCTTTAATGCTTCCATTTATTAAAAAAGGAAATTTGCCTAACTATCCTAGCTCTAATTATAAAACAATCTCATTTATGCCCAATACTGCGAGTATTAATATTGCAAATTTTTGTATTTTTCAAATAATATTGATTAGAAATTTGTTACTCTTACCTTGATTTGTTTTATAACAAGTTATAGAAAAACAGAGTAAATCAAAAAAATAATTTTCGGAGAATGCCAGTTTTTGTAACTTTATAACTAAAAATTGATTACCGCACCAGTTCGATTGCATATTTTTATCTGGATTTCACTTGCAAAATATTTTAAGCTCAGTTTTGGTAATATAAACTGACAGTATTTAGTTAATTATTATTAAATAGCTTCTGCAGCATTTAAGACTTCTTTCCCGTATAATTATTCCCATTGAGTGCTTCGGACATTTCTTAAATTGAAAATGTTTTAATAATAGATCGTTGTGTTGCTGTTATTTCTTGGACAGTTCTAGACTAAACTAAGCAATTAAGTAACTATAAAAATTCTGCACACTGTTATAAGGAGCAGAGTTTGATACACGCTCTTTGAAATAATTTTATAGGCCAACATTGATTAAGCAGTAGGGATGTTTCTGCAATATGTAATTTCTTCCTTCTGCCTAAAATTATTTCTATAAAGTGCGGTAGGCATTTTTTAAAATATGAAACTGAATATTTACCAGTTATTTTACTGCCCTTATCTTCTATATTTATAAATGAATTATTAAAACAATTATGTAGGTGTAGAAGTTCAGAACAGCAGTAGGTAGTAAATTTTATCTTAGAAGTAAACATTACTTACCGCACTAGTTCTATTGTTCCGATACGCTTAAATATTAGACAGTTACGTTGCTGCTACTATCTTGTATAGTTTTAAACTAAATAGTACAATAAGTACAAAAATTAAATAGTAATGTTACAACCGTGGATTGGTTTTAAATCAAATAGTTTTTGAAATTAAGGACAGCAACACTAATATGAGAAGTTTCGGTCTACGCCAATTAGCTTCTTAAGTAACAGTTTTATACGCGACTAGTAGAGTTGTTTCAACGTGTTTAACAATTAGATAGATCATAGATAGTTCTAAAATAAATATTTACTGAAACTGAGGATAGTACCAAAATTGCGTTTTTGGTCTATGCTCCTAAAATTTTTGAGTGTAGATTGTATACTGCACTAGTACTTGTGTCAATATGTATAGCAATTAGATAGCTATGATACTATCATGGGTAGTTGCAAATTTAAAAATAGTTATTGAAATTTAGGACAGTGTGTAAAAATTGAGAGTTTTGGTCTACACCACTTAACTTCTTAAGTAAAATTGCATACCGCACTAGCACTTGTTGGTTCAAAACGTATAGCAGTTGCATAGCTATGATATTATCATGGATAGTTGTAAATTTAAAAATAGTTACTGAAATTTAGGACAGTATGTAAACATTGATAGTTTCCTCTACACCACTTAACTTCTTAAGTAAACATTATACACCGCACTAGTACTTGTGTTTCAAGATGTATAGCAATTAGATAGCTATGATACCATCATGGAGATTTGTAAATTATAAAGATATTGAAATTTAGGACAGTATCAAAGGCAAGAAGTCTCAAGACACAGCAAAATTAAGCAAATGAAACAACCTCTTTTTAATAATTGTAACATCCGTTTCGTTATTGTTATTACCTTATTGGCATAGCAATATTATCTAGAACAACTTCGCCAGCATCTAATACTTTTTCTCTTCATGGAACGTTTCTGCTATTTTTTATATTTACAAGTTACTGATTTTGTTGCAATTATCTTGAATAGTAAACTATAACAGAGTAGTATAATAAAAAAAGATATTTAGCTTTATGCCACCACCTCTGGTAACACCGTAGGTAAAGATTGACTGCATTAGTGCGGTTGTTTATTTTTATTACAATCGGATCTTCCCTAGAAAATATTCCAACATTGCTTTTTCTGAATAAAACTGATGCAATTGCAATATATACTGATGCAACTTTCTGTCAATATATATTTTAACTATACGTCTTGCAACAGTTAACGATATATTTTCCAGCATAATCATGTCCTCTGAACAAAGGATAGAAGTTTCTCTAATTGTATAATAGCAAAAAACCTTTATAAGGCCAAAACATCACATATAGTGGGAAAGTTGACACCACCACTTAATGTTGTTTTAGTCTAAACATCAAAACCGGCCCCTAAGAACGTTTCAAAGGACTTCAGGAAGCCTCCGGGCTCGCTTGGCTATTGATCATTTCACGTTGACTTCGTAAATTTGCTTTATGTCCCCACGTCGGAAATGTCGTGCTAACTTGTTAATTTCACGATTCGAGCTAGATTTGTTTAAATAATTCTATATGGTATGGCCTATCCGTGTGCTCCGCTTTAACGTATTTATTTGAGCAACAAGGTAATCACACACAACAAAAGCTTTCTAAAAGGATCTTACATAATTTAGACACTTTATCTGCCTTCTCCGTTATGTAAATATTAAACAAAGCGTGCCTTGCGTTGCAACATGTATCATGTTATGCCAACAGTCAAGCTTCATGCAGTAAACAGTAACAGATAGTTCCATAAAGGAATATTGAAACAAAATGATCGAGTCACCCAAGTGTAGTATTACACAACTTTCGAGACATTTTTTGTTAGGCAACATGTACGAAACTTTTATGTCATATGATGGAGCCTTGTACTTTTCTACAAAAGTGATTTCGAAATGGATCGCTTACTTCACTTCAGATTAAGTACCCGACCTTTTAGCTGTTTTTAGTTGCATTATCCATTAACCATTCAATTTTGTTTGACCTTTCCGTATTTGTACATTTATGAAATTTCAATATGTCGCCAATGGCCGTAAAAAATGAAACAAGTCTATGAGCCATGGGTAGGTAAAATAAGCCCCCTGAAGCTTCGATCAAAGACACACACAATAAAAAATTAAAGTCGACACCAGAGTAACCCCGTTCCAAAGTTATTTTTAAACCAAATCGATAGCAGACAGAATCTTTACTAACTCCAATTATACCGATTATCCCGATGTTCGACGTTATGCAAAGACTTCCTTCTGGGAAGTTTTAATTCATTCATGTCGACGACCGGCCGACTCGAAAACAGCCTCTTAGAGGGAGTTAAATTGATATTACATTCAAAATTACGTATAAATTACACCGATCTGATAAGGCCAACATCGTTTTTACCGCAATATGGCATGAATATAAAGCTATAAAGATATCATCTGGCCAAGCCCACTGCCAGAGGATCATGAAAAGAAAAAGCAAAATAAGCAACGCGAGTCAACTCGAAAGGCAAATATGGAGGGTAGTAATTATTCCACCGGTTGTAATCATTCGGACTACAGTTTCAAAACGACTTGACGTGCGACGTAACGCACGCAGCAGGAACCGAACTTACTTCGGCGTAAAGGAAATGGGAAAAGGACGAATGAAATGCGATCGCGTGAGCTCACCATGGGGACCTATCGTTCTAAGAATCAATTACCTATGGGTAATAGTAATGCGTTTCATGAGCCGCATTACGCCTCGTTTTGCATTAATAAATGCATCTGTGCCTCATTTTACTAATGAACTTGCGTGCATCCAAATTACGACCACTGTTGATAATAACCATATAAAACACTTGTTACATTTAATTTAGTATCTGCTGTCTCACTAATGAAATTATGACTTGCTGAAATAATACATTATGTTCACTATTTATTATTCTACCTACATCGATTACATCTTTTCGTTTCATGTTTCCTTTACATTATTTTGTGTGCTTCAATTACTAAACATTGTAATCGCCATTAGACCAAAAAATTACATGTCGTAATCAATACTACTTATTTCTGGTGTGTTGGCACTTGATAGCCTGACAAAATTAAGATCTTACATAATGTAATGAGCCTATTGATACATGTTTAACAAAGAAACGTTTAGATAGAAAGATTTGTATCAATAGAAGAGTCAGGAGAGAAATATTAATTAAAAATTCTTTAATAACTCTTATCCTATTCTCATCCTCCTCTCCATGAGCTTTTTTCGCACACCTTTGCGTTGCATAATCATTTTTACATAGAGTTTTATGTATAACAGCAACAGTTTCTTTGTTTGTTTTAATTACTAAACAATGTAATTGTCATTGGATCTAAAAAGTACACCTGTTTTATAAACTCTGTATTTCATAATCAATACCACTTATTTCTGGTGTGCTGACAGTTCTTGATAGCTTGACAAAATTAATGTCTTCTACATAATGTATTGAGCCTATCGTTACATATTTAACATAGAAAAATATATAAAAAAAGATTTGTACTAGTAGAAGAGTCTTGAGAGAAATACTATATAAAATGTTACCATATAAGAGTATGATTTTAAAACTGGTAAAAAAGGCAGGAAAAATTCTTTAAAAACTCCTTTCCTACTCATACAATCCTCTGCATGAGCTTCTCTCGCACACCTTTGTGTTGCATAGCTATTTTTACATAAGGCTATTTTTTTAACAACACTTAATTGCTAAACAATGTAATTGCCAGTAGATCTAAAACCACATTTTCCTCTATCAACTTTGTGATGAATAATACTTCTTTCTGATGCACAGGCACTTTTTGATTGAAAAACCTAACGTTGTCTATATCATCGAACGAGCCATACAATATCAACATACGTCTAACAAGAAATATTTAGAAAGAAAACTTCAAACCCATACCATACGAGGAAGCACTGATTAAATTTTAACTATTTTAAATGTTATTACCAAAACAATTGATGAAAAGAAAGCTTCATACTCATAGCAGAAAAAAAATATGAATACAATTTCAACGGTATGTTTCTGAAACTGGTAAAAATCGTTGTAAAAATACTCTGAATTTTCTTTGTTCAACTCTGATCCTTCTCTCCATGAGTCCCCGTCTAAAATTTTTGAATTGGGGAACAGTTTTCATACTCCCTAAATATATTTTTGCTTTACACACGAAGGCTTTATTTCTTATAATAATATTCAGAAATAAAATGTCAAATGGGTTCAGTCACCGAAGTGTTCGGCCTTCCCGACCTTGTCCGTTTCTGATCTACCTGAGTTTCTGTTTCATTATTTCTTTCTGCGCTATCCGTTTTCATCCAATACTAATGCGATGTGATGACCTTTCCCTTGGTTTCCTATGTCGTTCATTAAAATGCGATTTTCTTTAGTTATTTTTGAACATATATCAAATTTATAGGTTATACTACTTTGATTTGCATTAAGCAAATCATTAACATTAATTTGGCTCAATATTAAGTTTTCCCTGTAACGTGTTCTATTTCTATTAGTAATATCTTGAGTTGCTAGTCATTATATGAGGTTGTATGTATATGGCAGAGGGTATTGCTCTCATTCAACTTTTGAGGGATGCCTTTTGGATAGCTGAACACATTAAAGATTTCAGAAATCAAGTGTTATTATTGTATATTATTCTCATATAAAATCAAAACCAATCTTGATTAAATTATTAAGAGAAGAGAAATTCGAAACTTTCGGATACCTATTCTACGTACACTGACAAAAAGACGCCATTGAAAAAAGGAATTAGATGTTGTGCTTTCCATCACAGAAGGTAATTATTAAAGTGGAAAAAGAGAGTGAATAAATAAGCCCGGATTCATATTCGTCAGATATATGTAGGATGGTGCAACTTCCCTCATAGAAGGTATCTATAAAGTAGAAAAAGAGAATGGATAAATAAGCCCGGATTCATATTCGTCAGATATATATAGAATAGTGTATCTTCCATCATAGAAGGTAACTATAAAATACAGAAAGAGAGTGGATAAATAAGTAATTTGGATACTCCCATTCTAGCGTTTCTGGAAAACATAGGTCTGGAAAGAAACATTTTTGGGTTGAAAATCTTAATATCTAAAGAATCGCTGATTCATATTTTACGTATAATAGAGAAGAGATGACATAATAAATTAATATTTTGAATGATCTTTTGGAGGAAAATTGGAATAGAACGCTATCATATTCATCATGGAAAATAATGTAGAACATTATAAAATAAGAAAATTGAGAAAGAGAAGAGGGCTCAGAAAGAAGTTCCGATTCGTATTCTACGTATATACAAGAACAGACAACAAGTATAATATTTCATTACACAAAATCATCTAGCAGTTTTAATTTTATATAAAAAACCTGAAAAGGGCGAAAGCACTTATCGCAGCATATAATGCATTAAATAAAATTAAAGAAGAGCGACAAAGAAGTTCGGATTCCTATTCTATGTATATCGAAGAAGAGACAACAGAAATAAGTATTCGTTAGGCAAAATCCTCTGGAAGATTAAACTTTGATTGCAAAACCTCAACAGGAAAATATGATCTTAACCAATAGAAACTAAAGTAATACAGAATATCACAGAAAAAACTGCAAACGAAAAATATGTTAGAATTCTAATTCTGCGCATAGTAAAAAAATAGTAGGAAACAGTTTTCGTTAATAAAATCTGCCAAAAGCTTTACATTTTGCTAAAAATTTAAATACAAGTCATTAGGGAAAGCATTGCAATGAAAAAGAAAAGAGATTACTTTCACCAGTAGAAAGTAAAGTAATAAGCAAAACTAAAGACGAAAGAAAGGGTTGCGGACAAAAAACAGGTTATGATTCATATTGTATATATAAATGCAAAAAATAGGAACAAATTTTCATTGGCTAAAAATCCTAAGAACTTTAACTTCTTCTGAAGACCTGAATACAAGCACTCGGGAAAAGTACTGTCGTGAGAGAGAAAAGAGGGCAAAAAATAAGTTCGGATTCATATTCTACAAATATTCAAAAAAACACGACAAATACAGATTTGCATTAACTACGACATTCTAGGAGGCTTAATTTTGGTTTAAAACCTTAAAAGAACATTATTTCTAACAAGAAGAGCTACAGTAATGCACAAAATTGAAAAATTAAGAAAGGGCGAAGGACGAAAAATAAGTTAGGATTCTTATTCTACGAATAATGACAAAAAGAATAGGAATAAGTTTTCATTAGCCAAAAGCGGGGGCATACGCTTTTGCTGAAAATCGGAGTGTAAACCTTTCATGCACCGTAATGTAATAACGATAGCCATTGGAGAGTAAAAAATAAGTTCGGATTGATATTTTACAGGAATTAAAGAGAAGATTACAAGAATAAGAATTTATGCGGAAGCTATATTTTAGTTGGAAATCTAAATAGAAAGTTACAATTTATGTCATATGAAAAATAATGAAAAACAAGATTAAGGTTCTGTTGTATTGATGCACAAGAAGGTTTCGTTGGCCAAACCTTTAGGGAAGGTAAACACACACTCAGGTTATTTATCTATGCCTGAAAAAGTATCATTTTACTGTTCTCCGTTTCTGCAGATTGTTTTGTGCATTTTTGCTATATTCTAGCTACACTTTTCAAATAGTAAAATAGTCTCTCTAACTTTTCCATTCCCGCTGCTTCCTTCCGGATTTAAATTTAATTCCGCAATTCGAGTTGTATAAATCTATATGAAACTTCCTCAATGAAATCTCAATTATGTGACTTATTTCTTCACAAGAAGGGATAAGAATGGATAAAACAAGGAGAACATCGCGAACAAATTACACAAACATGGTATACGATCTTGGCTGGCAACAAACATTAAGCACCTCAGCCCTAATGTTCGAACTTTTGTTTGTTATGAGAAACTCTAATACCCCTTTATCAGAAAGTTCGAAAGAGATGAAAGTGACAATGATTTAAGGGTGAGAAGCTGCGACCGCAAAGCTTAAACCTACAGCCAACCAAAACGACTTTAATTATAACGGTAACCATGAAATATAAGGACATCCACCGTGATAGATACAAAGTCTTGTGGTGCTTGAATATTATTTTTTTAGGGTAATTAATGTTGCAAGCTACGGCTATCTGATACAAAGATATACGAGGTATGGTTACAATGGCTTGGTACAAGTAGAAGTAAATTATTAAAAAGCGTGGAAATGCTAAATCGTTTTACCTTGTTAGAATTTCTGTTTTTTACGTTTGTAATCAGATCACACATACATTTGTTTTTTGCCGTGAGAATCCGCTACAAGTTTAATATTGTTAAATAGAAAAGGAAGCCGTTTCGTGGTATTCGTCAATTTCCGCGTGGAAATGAATAAATTTTCAACGCTCGCGTAAACAAAGTTAGAAAACGATATTGAAAATCCGTGCGAAATCGTAACTTTCTAATAGCAAACTGTTGGTTCGGCCACAGTAGTCATATAATCCAATTAAAAGCAGTCGCGAGGGAGCCATATATGCTTGTTATCTACCTAAGCTACAACATTCATAATTTACCCATTTAATGCCGGGAAGTTATGCCCTCCCGTCGCAATTATAATGCTTATTAAGATGCTCACGATGCGTATATGCCTACTGTGGCAATATCTACTTTGCGGCTTGCCAATTCCTAGCAAATAAACGCATAATTGTGTTACTTGGAGCATCAATCGAAAGACAATGCAGCTTGCTATAATTGTTGTTGCTCTGACAACAATAGGAATCTAAATACAATTTATAGACGAGGTATAGGTACACAAATGATATTTTAATACCAAACTAAGAAATAGTTTAATAAATTAATTAACGGCAAGCTGAAGAAATATTTTACATACAACAGTTAATTTTTCCATAAAAAAGCCACCTACAAGAAAAACAATTTGGTTAGTTCAAATACTTCAGAAGCAAATTTTTCCTTACCGAAGAAATTTGAATCCGGTTTTTACTGGGTAAGTTAATTTTTTTCTACGAATTAAAAGTAGGGGCCTAAAATATTTAATTAATGAACAGGCACAGCAACTACAAATATTTTTAAGCAAGCACCAAACAAACTTTCACAAGACTTTCAATTTGTTATTAATTTAAAATAACTGGTAAATCTAATTTTGGAACTACTTGTTTCACGGAAAAATTAAATCTGATTCTCCAGCATTACGAAGCGTAGAAAAATCTTGTGCTGCAACCCACCGCACACAATTTCCAATCCAGTTGGCAACCGTGGGGTCTTAATGCCAAGAACCTTCGGGAATTACTTAAATAATCTACCAACGAGCAAACAGTGGACAAAACATTAAAAACTACTTACAGAAAAAAGGAAATTCTTAATAGAAGAAAATATACAGGAAACAACACGAGAACGTTACACAGATACATGGGACGTACAAATAGAAAAGCAATGAAACTTCAAAAATCCCCTGGAATAGGGAGAGTATATATACTGAATGGGTGATATCTGGGACTCAAAAGAGCTATTTATTAGTCAGAAACAGGAAAAGTTGTTACCTGAAAAATGAAGGACAGACGCATACTATACCAATCTACAAAAAAGAATCGAAGAACGACCCCAAAAACTATCGAAGAATAGCAGTAATATGTACAATTGAAATAAAGTACTCAAAGATAATAAAGAATTGATAGAGAGAGAGAGAGAAGACAAACAACCAGAAGAACAAGCGGGATTTAGAATAGGACGATTGGGTACAGATAATATGTTTGATATCAAAATAGTACAGAAGAATAGAGGAATCCCTATTCCTCTATTCCTACACATAGCACATATAACTTGGAGAAAACTTATGATAGCGTACCAACCTCGCAGATATGGAATGCTCTTAAAGAACTAGATTTACCTTCTAACCTGATAAAAGCAATAACAAGCCTATATGACAAAAAGAATAAAAAATTGAAAATCTTACATGCAACCTTTCAATACAGCAAAGAGACTGAGACAGACTAAAATGTAGTGCCACAAAGACCTTAAAAACTGGACGAATAAAGTTAGAGAAATAGGGCTATAAGTTGGAGACGAAAAACTATTTGGTTTATACGTCGCTGGTGGTGATAGCAGAGGACCAAGATGGTTTGAACTATATGATCAGAAAACTTCCAGAGGAATACCAAGCTGCAGGACACTAAATATGGAGAAATCAGAATAGATGATAGTAGGAAAGGACCATCAAGAAGATCTGGTACTACGTAACACAATAAAAAATGCACGGCTACTTGTAAATATCCAAGAATAATTCTAAATAAATATGGAAGTAGAACGGTGGAATAAAAGAATATCCAAAGAAAGAAAACAAGAAGAGCTCAAAGTAGTCACGTATGGTCATGGGATATAGAACAAAAATCAGAAGGAAACTCATGACACACCACAAGTTGTAGAGCATCCAGACTAGAAAGAGTTAGAAACGATACTATCAAGGAAAATGTGAATATGACCACCAACATAATAAGATGTCAAGAAAAAATTATTAACATGGTTTGAACACACAAAAAGGGTGAATGACAAGATATGTCCAAGGAGAATTTTGGCATGGATACAGGCCGATAAGTGTAAATGAGGGCGCCCTAGAAGAAGCTGAAGATGCGATATAGGTAAAGCTATGCAAGCAAGGGAGATAGAGGCGGGCATGTGTTAGAGCACAAGCCAATGGAGACTGCAGACGGAGAAACGGCGTAGATCGTAGAACATCCTCAATAGCCTTTTCGTCCCATTGCTGGACATCGGCCTCTTCTCGCCATGTGCTTCTCCTCCGCACCAAGGTACAAATACGGAAGACCTACAGTTTAACGTCGAATTCGAACGACAGAAATTCTAGAGAAGGTTTCGAACATTAAAAGTCGACGTTTGTCAAACGGATTAGGAAATTGTATATGGTGGGTTGCGGCACAAAATATTTATATGCTGCGTGGTAATGCTGGGGAATCGAACCCAAGTCATTTTGCCCAGAAAGCAAGCGATCTGCGACCTAAACTACCACCACACTATAAAGGGCGTCCCGGAGGAACCGAAACTTTGGAAACGAAGATTTATGGAGGAGACAAAATATTTTTAATAGATTTACTCATGACAATTAATAGTATATTGTATGCTAATGATAAACCCATTTTTATTTTTTGAAAATGATAGCAAAGCAGGGCGTCTCTACCTCTGGACAGACATTCCTGCAGTCTTTTAGCGGCATTTTGTTTGATTCTACGTCACATTTTAACAGGAATGTTACGATTTCTTCTCGGATCTTGGCTTTCAGTTCTTCCTTCGTAGCAGGTCGACTACAGTACACCTGGGTGACCCGAAAATTGTTGTACAGCTGCCATTGATATTTGTGCTGTGCATGATGTTGCTTCGTCTTGTTGAAACCAGGTGTTTTCAATCACTCGTAATTCGGCAGTTCGTGTGCAACAAAGGTTGTCAACATGGAGACATGTCGCAGATACTTTACAGTGGTTGCATTCTCAAAAAAGTAAGGACCTATGATGATAACGTATCGCACGGTAACTTTGTTTCTGTGTAACTGGTGCTGGTGTAGCTGAGCAGGATCTTGCACACGCACCACTCCACTAGTTCATAATAACTAAATGGCAAGAAGTCATAAGGCGGATTGCATATGTCAACCTCATAGGACTGTAAAAACAATTTTCAAAATTTCCTGTTCCTCTGAGACACCCTATACATATACATATATATATATATATATTGATAGCTGTTAAGCTGTCGCCTCCGGGTCATGAATATGGCGACCTGACCTCCGGGTTACCCCGATATCCTGGGTCTTATATAAGGGCATATTTGTGATGAGGGGGAAGTCTAGAATACGGTTTCCTAAAGA
>JABXWE010025467.1:0-18201 GCA_014611495.1 Limonius californicus
TTGAGATTTGCTGATGACCTGGTCCTCATAGCCGATCTACTAGATGATGCTACCAAAATGTTAAAAGATCTGAACAAATTGTCACAGAAAGTAGGACTCAAAATATATTTCTCCAAAACCCAAATAATGACAAATCTCGTGCCCAGCGAGGGCATATACATATATGCTATCAGAGTGGAAGAAACTACTTCTTTCAAGTACCTTGGACATGAGATTTCCATCGGAAAAAACAATCAAACCGACGAAATCATTCGAAGAATAGGCCTTGCGTTGGCTGCATACGGAAATCTCAAATATATGTTTTAAGACAGACCTGTCAAATTGTCTGAAGAGAAAGGTTTATAGGCAGTCCTAACCTACGGCGCGGAAACTCTAACACTGACTAAATGGACAACTAAGAAAATACGGGTTACACAACTAGCGATGGAACGACCGATGCGAGGAATCTCTCTCAGGGATCACATACCCAACACAGAAATACGCAGAAGAACAAGAGTTATAGATGCCGTGGAGGGAATAGCTATACTGAAATGGAACTGGACGGGACACATTGTAAGAACTACCGACGACAGATGGATAAGAAGAATCCTTGAATGGAGGCCTAGATCGGAAGCTTTTAGGAACAGAGGACGTCCCCCACAAGACGAACCAACGACTTAAAACGCATTAACACCAACTGGATGCAGATAGCACAAGACCGAACACAGGGGAAGCTTTTAAGGGAGGCCTACCTCCAGCAGTGGACCTTGATAAGCTGAAAGATGATGATGTGTGAAAGAGTAATCGCAAATTGGGCCTCCAGAATGCATTCAGTCAGACAAAATCGAGGAGGACATTTAAACGATATTATTTTTGTCCACGATTACTTCATAATCTGCCAATTATTTATGTGTTTGGTCAAGAATAATGGTATCTATAATGCACTGCAGTGATAATCATTAATCACTAGTGAATAATGAAGTTGACGTTTCACAGGCTTTATAGCTTTTATTTACTAATTACAAAAGTCAAAAATTGAACTTATGACTTATTTATTTATATTAATAGCAAATACTTTAATATATTAATACAGGAAACTTCGCCGAAAATCTCGTGACACTGACTGCAGCGCTCCGTGCGGCTTGGTGTGCCACTAAGATTTGTATTTGACAGCTGTCGAAAACATTTGTCGCACATTTAAAGCAAATACCATTTACTTTATTATAGCAAAAACCTTATTTAATTAATAATATTTGATAATTATGATATTATTGATATATGATATTAAGTTTAAATAAGCGGTTAAGTTTATAACATTTTGTAGGGTTAGGTTTTTATTTATTAAAATGAATTTAAAACAGTAATCTATAAATTTACTGAAACTTGCCCACCGAACTGCTTAGATGACGCCACTATCAATGCCCCACATTTGATCACGCTAAACTTACATGAGTTTCCTGTATTAATATATTAAAGTATTTGTTAATAGTAATATTTTCACAGTTACTGTCCATTTTTTGTTCCTTTTATTTAAAAATGTTTACAATCCAGTCGTAAAAATAACACAATACTAAAATTGACATCGAAAACAATTGAATCTTTTTAAATTGTCATTCCCAATGTAGATTGTAGATGGCGCAACATCGCATTCAAGTCTACCACTTAATCTAACACCTATATTTATAATTCTACCTGTATGTTATTTAGTTGCATCGTCATATAAATTGTTATAAAAATTGTTATTGGTACTCGTGGACAAAGTACAGTATAGCACTTGCTTAATGGCTATTATTACCTCGGAAATTTTGCAAAACTCGGTCGCTTCGCTCCCTCGTGTTGCAACTGATATCCTCGGTAATAATAGCATCCATTATAGCGTCGTGTATAATGCACTATTAAAACATAATGTCATCGATTGTTCTTTCAAAATACAATATAGATTAAAGGATTATCACATGTAGTTATTATTGTGTCTCATTTGAAAGTTCCGACTCGCTAACTGGAAAACCCTTAATTACTTACTGCAAAAAATTTTCAAGTCTATAAATCTTTCTAGAACAGCTAAGTTGAGAGGGCGGGAGAGAGAAAGATGTTCAAAACTATAATAAGAAACACAGTAACATATGTATCAGAGACTTGGGTATTAACAGAAGAAGAGAAGAACAGTTTACTATTTTTTGAAAGAAAAATATAGAGGAATATGTTTGGACCAATAAACGGACTATACAACGAACCCGATATTGTCACTATAATAAAAAGTCATCGTTTGGCGTGGTTGGACCACATACACAGATTGCAAGCGAGAAGAGCGCCCAAAATAGCATACGAGAGAAAACTAAAGGAAAGACATTTAAAAGGATGTCCTAGAAATCGGTGGAGCGAAGACGCGGAGGAGCATTTAAGATTTTTAGTAATACGAAGATACAAAGACGAAAGACAGGAAGGAATGGCAAACTGTTGTGCAGCAGACCAAGATTCTTTAAAGGGCTGTTGCGCCAAAAAGAAGAAGAAGCAGTAAAAGTAATATTTGTTATACTAAAAAATTATATCTTGTGAAGTCAAGTTTTATTCTCAAAAAAACTTAATTCTATCCCGCTGAACAAGCCCATTGTATCTGTGAACTGTAGCTTTAAATATTTCAATAGATATGTTTAAAACGGTCTTTGTTCAAAAGTTTGCCATATAATATACTTCAGAGTATATACGAGAGCTTCCAGAATTTTTGGGACAGTTCGATAGGCTGAAATAAAAAATTAAATATGAAAAATGACTCTAAATTTGAAACTGGTTGTATCTTAATATAAAGATGTTGAGATGTTATTCCCATTCCATTGTAGCGCGCATTCGCTTCCACTTCGAGGTACGTTTTCGTTCGATATGTTCTATATGTTACCAAATCACAAACTTTTGCAAAATGTTAACTATTAATAAAATCCCTACAGTATAGGTTTCCCTTCACGTTTAAAACAACAATTCGGCGTATTTCGTGAATTATTTATAATTTAAATAAAAAAATATAAGTGCTAATAATGATAAGGTCATAAGATGTTATGATGGTATTTGATAAACATTTAAATTTGCTTATTCTTAGTCAAATTTCTTTATTAAAGTATTAGTACTGTGCTCTACGATGCAGCGGAATTCGCATAACATATGCGATAACAGTACTGTGTACAAGCTAGTATAAGTTTGGAACATGTGCATTGTTTTAAACTTTGCTGCTTATTTTACGTAACATGCGCTATTTTCGCTCATAAGACCATAAGTCCTTTGGGCACGTTCCCAGTGTTTGCTTTTAATTGTATCTACTTATCTGTTGTTTGAAACAAAACATGCAATGCCATGTACTTACATTCTTTAATTTTTGCAGAACTGCAGTTAACATGTTCATGGAGCTTAAAAAAATTAAATGGTTAAAACAGGCGACGAAAAACATCCTCAAAACTTGCGACTTTTAATTGGTTTTACCTAAGATTCCCAAGTTTGTAACAAACAATCGGGAATTAATTTAAACTTAAAACTTTGCACATAAAACGTTCCTTGACAGCAGCGGTGCTTAGCAATTTCCTCGTTTGTTTTTCACCCCGAATAAAAATAATCGATTTCCAACATGCAGTTGTAGAGGGGCGAAAGAAAACTTACCATTTGATTGTTCTGAGAATCCGCGGACTGCAAGTTCGTGATATCAAATATAATATCGGTTATTGACTTATTTGAATTTGTATGGCCGTGCGTGATTGTGCACGATATTGGTTCCCCCCTAAACGTACTTATTTTTGGTATAAATTCTTCAGCGAGAATAAATTCTAGCAACCAGGTTCCCTGAGAGAATCTCTGCTATTTCTAATACCAGTCGATGTAAAACCGATGCGATCACGACCAAAAAGCCGTGTCATCTCCGGGTTTCCGTGATTGGCCATTAATCAATTTGGATAAATTTTCGTGACAGTACGTTGTATATACTGCAAATACATAAACATGTCAGGATTAATCGCGTTCGGATACACAATTATTTCAATTTCGATATCGAGAAAACCGTTGTTATAGACAGTGCCAGGAGGATATACTACAATTTTTAAGCAATAAACCTTGAAAAGTCAATTTTAGTGCAAGGTTACCCAAAACCAGATCAAAATCATGGAAAGGGCCATGCTAATGTTCAAACGCAAAAATTTTAAGTTGCAAATGCAGATCGTTCAAGAACTAACCTGTATCACCACTGCCAAGCTTGTATTCTTACAAGGTTTTGGGCTGATTTTTCAGTTTCTACGTTATACTTCTGTGGATACGTGCATGAGACTAAAAAAGTAAATAGTTACTATTCGAGCACACGGAGCTCACTAATATCGCCAAATTACGTAATACAAACAGCACTGCCGTGACCCGGAAGAAATTAGGTAAATGGAGCATCAAACTCATAAAAAAGTTAAAGCTCGTCGATTTAATTTTTCAAGTTCCCCCGTTTCCTTTGGTCGCCTATACGAAATTCTGCCATTATGTTTAATCGGGTCTGCACAAAAGAATTATTGTAATTATCACCTCTATTCTTTACGACGGTACTATAGGAGAGCACGAATTATTACAAAACGATTAAGCCTATATAATCATCATCAAGCGGTTTGATTCGAGTTTAATTTCTGTGCGATAGTTCGAAAGATAAATCGGAAATCAATGCGTTAATCCTGTCATGCAGTTCAAAGAAGTATTAGTATAATTAATGGGTATTTGGGAATTGATCAAACAGCTCTAAGGTTAACACATGTTAACTTGTAATTAAATACTTTTGATTTTGAAGCAAATGGACAGGTTCAAGGTGAACTCTAGGTCGGGCGAAAAAAGTAAAATCGTTACGGAAAATAAACCACGATTGAAGGGGTGCGATGAAACGGTTGCACCTATAATCCTACTAATAAAAATTCTATCGGGTAAACATGTATTTGCCCGAAAACAATTTGTAAAAATTTATTATGGTTAAATATGTCGCAGGTAAAAAACCTTGCAAGTATTGTAAAAATATCAACCGTAAAAAACCCGTCCGCTAAAAATCTCTCAAGTAAATAATTTAGTTAGTAAAAAGTTGTTCCACTAAAACCTGTATGTGTAAATAATCGCGGCATTTCAAAAGTTACGATAAAGTATCCCCCAGGCAAAGAACTTCAGACAATTTTTTTAAATCCCTTCTGCCTCGACCCCATAAGAAAATAAACCTCTCATAGAAACAATTGTGCCGGAGAAAATCCTTTTTTCTACAATACAGGGTGAATCAGAAATAGGTACAAATATTAAATCCGATGGTAGATTACAATATATACAAACTAGAAAAAACATTTCTTTGGCAAAGGGACCCTTAAGATATGAGAAAATAATAATTGAAAATATGACCCAAAATTGTTTGAGCACCGCAGGATAATAACAAAAATTTGAGTTCCAAGACATATTATGCAAAGGAGAGTAAGACAGAAGTGCAAACAAATTTCTTATCACTTGCCACAAACCAATACTATTAGGTAGGTCAGTAATTTCTATTCTGTCTATTGTTGAAGCTGGCAAGCAGCGTTTCTACCAAAATGGAAAATTTTCCGAACATTGAACTTACTGATGTTCTTATTTACGGGGAAGCTCAAGGAAACGCTCCAAGGTCAAGAAAAATGTACATAGAGCGATATCCTCAGCGCCGCATTCCAAACAGCCGTACATTTACTAGAACAGTCCAACATTTACGGGATTATGGCACGTATCAACCACAAAACCATCATCGTGATCGTCCAAGAGCAGAAAGGGTTGTTAATGTAGAACAGCATGTCTTGGAATTAGTGGAGGAAAGTCCTAATGTTAGCACTAGAAGACTTGCGTTACAAAATGGCGTTTACCATTCTAATGTTTGGCGGATTTTGCAGGATAAGGGACTACACCCTTACCACGTTCAACGCGTTCAAGGTTTGCAACCAGCGGATCATGTACATAGGCACGATTTTTGTGAATGGATTCTTCAAAAGTGCAACAACCGACCAAATTTCCTGCTCAATTTGTTATCTACTGATGAGGCAGGATTTACGCAAGAAAGGGCGTTTAATGTCCATAATATCCACATTTGATTAGATGAGAATCCACACGAAATAGCGGAACACAGTTTCCAACAACGGTTTTCCCTAAATGTGTGGGCAGGTATTGTAGGTGATCACCTTATTGGGCCATACATTTTACCTGCTCGTTTAAATGGAACTCTATATTTACACTTTCTCAACGAAGTCCTACCAGAATTGTTTGAAAATGTATTTTTAGAGACACGGCGTAACTTGTGGATTTTTCTTGATGGTGCTCCGTCTCGTTATGCTAGGGATGTAAGGGAATGGTTAAATAATAACTATCCTGAAAGGTGGATGGGACGAAATGGGCCAGTTCCATGGCCAGTGATTTCTTTTTGTGGGGCTACATGAAACAGTTAGTTTATTCTACGCCAGTGAATACAGTTGGGGAATTAAGGGTACGCATTGAAGACGCTGCCGATAGGATTCGGCAAGATCCTACCGTTTTCGCAAGGATACGTAATTCAATGCTTCGACGTGCAGAAACTTGTGTTCTCAGTGGTGGTCGTCATTTTGAACATTTATTGTGATCCACTTTTCACTTCTGAGGTAAACTATTTTTCATGTTTTTTTCAGTTATGTTAAAATTGATTTAAATAAATGATGGGTATTCTGAAATAATATAGTACTTTTTTAAATGCTTTATGCGTTTGGATGCGTTTTTTTGCATGAAGCAGCACTTGTTTATAATTTTTATACCCCATGATTAAGTGAAAACGCAAAAATTTAATTTAGCGGTAAGTGAAATTCTTAAATGCCTTCTAATTACAAAAATGTCCCAACTGCTTCAAATAAACCTTGACCCCTCCCACCCCCAATTCCGTATTTTATCACAAGCCAGACAAGTTTTTACGTGTTTACCACTTTGGATTTACTTTACAATTAGGTAATCACTTTCCACAGCTTAAATGCATTTTCTATGTATCATCAGCAGTTCTCAAACCAAAGTTTATTTTATTTTTTAATTCAAAAAAATTAACGTAATGATTTTTGAAAAATGAATAGTACCATTGAATTCTACTTGAGCCAATCTATTACTAGTATAAATATTTGTACCTGTTTCTGATACACCCTGTATAATCATGTTACAAAATAAACTTGGTGTTAAATATCATTTAAATAAAAAAATCTTACTCTAAAATATGTTTTCCAGTACCGCCCCGTGGACGAGAGGCGCCTTTGTTCAAAATTATATTTCAGGGCTCCCATAAAATAGTATTTGCAAATAAATCCTCGATAGACATATGTATAAATAACCAGAGCATCCTTCAATTATCAAAAATATCACAACACAATAATACATTTTAGACTTTGTTATATAGAGCGAGTCTGCTAAGATTAATCAACGTTGTTTTTATTTTTATATTTAAATTTACTTTTTTTTGTTAATGTTAGCGGTATTAAGTTGTTTATGAAGTAAAAACCCTACTGTTGACACGTTTGATATTAGCAAATTAAATAAAATCTAGATTAGAAATTGAATTTTTAATATCGTTAACACTAAAAAAAAATTAAATTTAATCTAAAAAAATTTTAAGATTGTCCTTGTTCGGGAATTGAATCAGTACTTCTCGCATTACAACTTGGCCATTTAACACGTTGCTCCACTTAGGTTCTTTGTTGTGCATTATATAACTACATCAATAAACCCTTTAATTATTGGCAACATTAATTTAAAATAAACAATTTAACGCTCTACGACTGCACTCATAACAGTCGACACAAACTAATTGGTAAAAACGAAATGCCCTATTGAAAGTTGTCAATATTACAATTTACTTTCGACTTGACCGCGTCGTCATTTGGGTCCAACACCCAGCATTATCAGGTAAGGACGGACCTGCCTAGGCAGGCAGGGCCTACCAACAGGTGTCTCAAACTTCTGGAGCAAATGCTTGTAAAGACAGAGAAGCTACAGGTCGGGCCTTACCTGATAATGCTGAGTGTAGTTCCCAAATGACGACGCGGTCTAAGCCGAAAGTAAATTGTAATATTGACAGTTCGAGCAACCGCGAAAGCCGCAAAGAATCTATTGAAAGTTATATGGGAAGACAGTATCGAGGCAACTCTGTTTTGCTAGTATAAGATGTCCGCTAGTTGATTTTATGTTTTATTTACGATTTATTTATTTACATTTATTTAAATATTTTAGGTAAACACGATTTAAAAAAATGAACGTTCAGAGAACAACGTTTCAAGCATGATCAACAGTAAAAGTTGTAATTTTCATACGCAGTTTCTAAAACTTATTTAACGTCGTTAGAACAGCAAAAAACTATTTTTGATAGTACCTAATGCATAGGGGGCAGTGCCTATCCAATCTGTACATAAATAGTTTTCCTAATATTTCAAATAACCGAGATATCAAGCTGATTCGAATATCCGTAATATTATTTTCTATTGACATTAATAAATCGGTAAGAAGTTCTTTAGACATTGTTGATAGCAAATATATATTTTTTTATTCAATTTTGCCATATAAATTAACGTTTATTGACGTCAAATCAAACTATTAAAGTCATTGTTTATTTAGGCCGCGCATTAAAATTTTAATAAGCAGTAGATTAAAAATTTTGATCCGCTGTTTTGAGGTTATAGGTAGAATATTTTCTACAAATTGCTTGAAATTACAATCAAAATACCTAATTATCGCAATAAGTGTTCTGGATCAGAAAAAACATCATGATCCAATTCGTTGCACAAATTATCCATTTTATTTTCGCGGAAAACTCCTCGACGCGCGAATAATATTTTTTGAAATGTGTTTATAAAAATTTTCGTCGTTGTCAAACTAACGGGGCACAGAAGTTGTGATCTTGTCGTGATAATCATAAAATTCGCCTATTTGATGACTTTCCTTAAAATTTTCTCTTCAGAATTGGACTTATTATATCAGGCAAAATTGAATAAAACGTTGTATTACACTCGCGGATTAAATGAATGTTTAACTTGCGATATTAACGCGCTCGCGGCTGCGCCGCTTGCGCGGTTAAACATATCGCTCATTAAACATTCATTTAATCCGCTCGTATAATAAATAACTATTATTCAATTTTGCCATATAAATTGACGTTTATTGACGTCAAATCAAACTATTAAAGTCATTGTTTATTTAGGCCGCGCATTAAAATTTTAATAAGCAGTAGATTACAAATTTTAATCCGCTGGTACACTTTCTTGTATAAAGCAGTTTTTCCATTATAGCATCACCATCAACCAAACCGTGTTCTGGATCAGAAAAAACATCATGATCCAATTCGTTGCACAAATTATCCATTTTATTTTCGCGGAAAACTCCTCGACGCACGAATAATATTTTTTGAAATGTGTTTATAAAAATTTTCGTCGTTGTCAAGGTAACGGGGCACAGAAGTTGTGATCTTGTCGTGACAATCATAAAATTCGCCTATTTGACGACTTTCCTTAAAATTTTCTCTTCAGAATTGGACTTATTATATCAGGCAAAATTGAATAAAACGTTGTATTACACTCGCGGATTAAATGAATGTTTAACTTGCGATATTAACGCGCTCGCGGCTGCGTCGCTTGCGCGGTTAAACATATCGCTCATTAAACATTCATTTAATCCGCTCGTATAATAAATAACTATTAAATTTTAGTTGTGAAAAACGGATGCAGGTTACGGTTGCTAAGAAGACCGTCGGTTTTTTTTATTGCCTTACTGTTTATTTTAAATCGCATAATATATGTAGTAAAATTTTATTTCTCGAATAGGAGCATTGTATAAAAATTGACTATTATTTATCGGCTTGAAATGGCGTCCCTCCTGACCAGGCGCCTTTGTGCGGGGCACAACCTGCATATCCGCACGGGGCGGCTCTGTCACTTCCACTATAAACGAATAATAATCTTTAAAAAACTACACGCAGGAAAAAACTCAGCTTGTTAAATGTTTTGTAGATGAAAATTTCTTTTTCTATAAACATATTTTGTCATTAAAAAAGCATAAAATCAAATATGGCTCAACTAAAAAACTTTGCGCCTAAAAAATTCTGATAAAACCTCTTTAACTATAAAAATTTCCGCCGGTTAAATATCCCACAAAGAAAAAACCCGCAAGTAAATTGTTTTGCTGGGGGAAAATTTCTTTCTTTATAAAAGAACCTGCCGTTAAAAATTCATTCGATTAAATAGCTTGCAAATAGAAAAACTGAGAATTAAACAGTTTTTTAGTAATCCTTATTAATAGAAAAACATTCTAATAATAAAACCATTCGCCCGTCAAATACAAGCGGCGTGGCCTACTATCTTCCGGTGCGTTGTTGCTCCATGACAATGCAAGGCTACATGTTTCTGCACAAACACAAGGTCTAATCAGGTCTTTTGGATGGGAACGACTGAGTCATCCACCTTACAGTCCAGACCTTGCACCCGGTGATTTTCACTTGTTTCGGTACTTAAAGGAGTTCCTTTATGGTCAACGGTTCAACGGGAACGAAGAAATGAAAACTGCAGTCATGGATTCGGCTTCTTCACAGGCGGCAGATTTCTTTGACGTCGGAATTCAAAAACTTGTTGGGCGGCATGACAAATGTTTGAACAAAAATGGAAATTATGTAGAAAAGTAGATAAAAGTATGTAGAATACGGAAAAAAATTTATTTTAATGATATTTACAGTAGTTTTCTTCTTATTAAAAAACGGACCTTATTTAAAAAATACTCCTCGTATATTGCGAGTAAACAACCTCGCCAATGAAACATCCTGCAAGTGAAAATCCCTCTGCGTATAAGAAATATTCGCCAGTAATATCTCCCAAGTTAAAAAATTGTATAAGAAAAAATCCTGCAGATTAAAAATTCTGCCATTTACTAATATTCTATTTCCGTTATTACAAAAAGTAGGACCAACATAATTCCGTGCTTTGCGTGTTTCACGTCCTAGATTGTAATACTTCACATAGAAATTAATATTTTACAAATAACAAACACCCCCGATAAAAACCCTTGCCGGTGGAAACCTTCTGTTTAAAAATAAGTAAAAACCGCCTTGCAGTTTAATATCTCGTAAGTAAACAACTCCCACATAATAAATATAATGGAAGTAATACATCCACGGGTCAAATGTTCGGTAAGCAAGAAAACCTCGCCTGTTACGTGTTCGGCAAGTAAAAAAACTTATTATTATCGTCGGTTAACGAGAGTGCACGAAAGGGCCAAATTAAGAGGATCGGCATATGTTTCTATACAGAACAATAAGGCGGGGATTCCCGTATCAAATAGCCGAAGGACGCCGTTGCAACTGCATTCCTCGATCATGCACTCTCGTCAGCCGACCACAATACTAAAATATGTTAGTGAAAACCCATCCTATGGTAACCAAGTCCCGACAGGAAAAAATCTTAAGGATTAAGTATCCCGCAGGTAACAATTCCTTATTAATTATACTGCAAGTAAAAATTGTATGTTCGAAACCTGTTTGTAAATATGACTACTAAAAAGGTATGCCTTTTTAATAGATAGAGGAAAATGGAAGAATGCCCGACAAGTAAAAACTAACATGTTAAAGTAGGTACTTACATATATCGCAGGTAAAATGCCATGATAAAAATCGTCGCTTAAATATGGAAATAAGAAACCGCCAACAATAACCTTGCATTTGAACAAAAGTGTATTTGAAATATAGTTTATAGGTTAAGTTTCGGTATTTGAATTTTGAATGTTTCTACAGTACATCCCTCTTAATAAAATTCTTTTATTATGACATGAACTTTGACTTTTGCATGTATTTAGATTTTAACTGGCGGCGTTTTCAACATCCAAGTTTTTTTACAAGGAGCAATTTCTATCGATGATGTTTTTGTGGCTAAATTATTTACAGTTTTTTTTTCCTGCAGACGTATGTTCGAATTTTAGAAGCGGTTTGTTGTAGGGTGTTCCGAAATACTTGGCAAAATTAATGCAACGGTTTCATGACCTTAGGATAAATGGAAAATGTCTGTTACAGGTTACTAATATTTAACCACGATGTGTATCCTAAAGGATTTTTCTTCAAAGATCAGTGATAGATTGATTTCTAAATTTCAATGTTAGTTTATTTTTGATCTTTTACGTGGGCTACGCGTATAACTTGTGATGCAACTGATCAATATAAAAACGGCACAAAATAAATGTTTAATAAAAGCAAAATGGACTTTTTTTTCTCCCATTCATTCGTACTACCTCCCACCCCGAAACCGCTTTCGCATTACTTCAGGGTGGTGCGGACGCCCCTTACATACTAAACATTAATGCAACATGCATTCTAAATTTAACTAAGCGAAATGCGGTCGCCCCAGTCGGGATTCGATACCTCGACCGATCGGGCCGAATTTCGCGTAACCTCGAGTGGCAGTGCGTATCCGCACTACTCCACCGAGGCCCCAAAAATATTGGACTTGGTCAGAACGGATTTCACAGAATCGTAGCGTTCCACCACCAGAAATTATATTTGTAATTCAAATTTCTTGAGTAACCATTCAGAATGCAAATTAAAAGTATACACTGCGCGTCAAAAATATGGAACATACCAAATAAAACCGGAACAAATGGTTTTCTGTAGCAATCCTGAAACCCGTAGAGTTTCTTTTTTAAAAATGCATATTAGTATGTAAAAATCATTTTCCGACATTCATTTGATCTTAAATGACGACGTCATCTTTTAACCCCATTTTCATTCCTCCTTATTTTGATAGACCTTGTCACTAGTTACATGGTGATATAAAATAATTGTTGCCCCACAATAATTTTTTTGAGAAATATACATATAGTTCAAATAATATAGAATTTATTTTTAATGGTAATAAAAACATGAAGAAATTACCTAACGGAAGTGTTCATTGTTCAATTGTCCACCATTAATGAGTTGGCATTGGCATTGGTCAACAATTTCCGGCCGATACTTTCCGTTTCTAAACGTATCCGAAACTTTAAATCGATAAATAATTTGGCCTGCTAATGTAAACTCGCGATTTAATATGGACCCATGAAAAGAAATCTAGCGGTGTTAAGTCAGGTGACCCCGCAGGCCACTCAAACGGTCCTTGCCATCCTAACCATCTATCAGGGAGCATATCGTCAAGAAGATGCCGGATGTATACACCAAAAAGCCTAATGCTAGGGTGGGGTATATCAGTATCGTCATTCATCAGCTCAAAATGCCGAATATTTAAATCTAAACAGATGTGGGGCGATATTTTTTTCTAATAAATTCTGAATTTGATGAGCTTTATGAGCATTTTTTTTTATAAAAAAAATTGTTATGGATCAAAATAAAGTGGACAAACTGGGGTTGTCAATTAAAAAAATAATCATGACGTCATCACTTAAGACCAAATGAATACTGAGTAGTATATTTAGTAGAAAACGTTAAAAGGCAGCTTGGATTACATGTTAGACCTGTATGACACGGTACAGAATTTTGTTCAAAGTGTTTTTAACAAAATTCTGTGCCGTGCCATACAGAAAAATTGTGTACAAAATTCTGTAGCTCGTACTCTAAAGTCTACAGAATTTTGTTCAGAAACAACGCCAAATCGATGCGCAAACGAGTACTTTCATCAATGACCACAGAGGGCAAAGACGTAAATGTTTTACCACGTGTACCACCTAAAATCTCTCAACGCTAGCCATTCTACACAAACTTAATATAACTTCTTACAAAAAAAACCTTCCTGAAAACACAAAAATAATACAAGCCACGAAAAGATAAACAACATTTGAGGTTATGTAAACAGAAGTAAACAATTATTATTAAACCTTGATAGATTTCTACCTTATCTATAGTAACATGATGATTTTGATAGTTGACAACATTCGAGGTTATGTAAACAAAAGTAAACGATTATTATTAAACCTTGATAGATTTTTACCTTATCTACAGTAACATGATTATTTTGACAGTTTTCTCATAGATGTCACCGTAATTTGCATCTATTTGCGCATACTCACAGACAGAATTTTGTACAATTTTCTGTTTGGTGTAATACGTGTTTTGCAGAATTTTGTACAAAATTCTGTGCTGTGTCATACAGACCTTAGATACCCTGTAAACTTTAAACGGTTCTCGGTAATTCTGTATAAATAGAAATTTAACGTTTCACTGATATTGTTATCAAAATTGAGAAAATGAATCAAATCGAAAAGCTACAACTTAGAGATACTTCACAAGCCCTGCCCTGTCTCCTAAGAAAATAGTTGATTTAAAAACCATTTCGTAGGATATTCAGAACTCGTTACCTTTATGACTGCGTGTTTTCATGTTACTCATCACCAAATTCAACATATTTCTACTCCATAAAATATAATTTCCAATAAGAATTGGAAATCAATTTCATATAATACAATTGCGTTTCTCCCGAACCAATAAATAAAATGTTACCTCAACATTTTCGTGATGAAGAAGGTTACGAGAGATATCTCTAGGTCACCCTTTTTATCATTATTTCCCTGCTCCATCCACATTATCAAGAACGGTTTAATCGGGGTCCTACCTTATTCATTTTTATTGCTTTTTTTGTCTAGCCAAACTTTTCCATTTATCCTTATATCTGGATCAATTTTTCCTAACCTGCAGTCTGAAGGGGCGCTCTTGGTCCTAAGCAAACGGCGTTTCGGCTCCCTGGCATCATCGGGCACGTTTTCGAGTGTTCCTCGTTTCTCCTGTTGGCCGTTGGCGGCTGCTTTGAGCGCACTGTTGTTTAACATCAGGGCCGTGGCGACAGAGCCCCGTCGCGCAGGAAAACTCGCTGAAAAGCTGCGAACGGCGTGTATACTCGACTGCTGAAATGACACTGAAACAATACATTTCTCTGTCAGAGATGCGTGACGCCTATCAGATGAGGCTTAATAACGTTCAATAAATTTTTTTCCTGCTGACGTAATGTATGCAATAACATTTTTGATAGTGAATAATCGATTTGATTTAAACGCGCCGTGAATTTTCAGGAAGGCGAATGAAAAATGAGCGTTGCTAAACGTCGCTGTCATAACTGACCCAGAAAGCTTTTCCGTGAAATATCATTAATTGCCAAACTTTAAATTGGGTTGGATTTTAGTTTAGGCGAAGGGTTAACAAGATTTGTGATGGGCGATAATGAAGACTTTTCGCAGTTGTCAGGAGTGGAAAGCGGGCTAAAGAAACAGCTCAGTTTAGCTTGAGTGGCAATTCATTTAAGAAATCGGAAAGAAATTGCCCGTTCTTTTAGCGAACGGGAAGCAGTTTTACTTGACTTCTAAATTTCCGAAGTATCTAAAACATTTTCGCCGTGTTACTAGTTTTATTGGAATTTGTTTCATTGCGTTTTCGCGAAAGTTGTAATAAGGATGAAGGTCAGATTGAGGTCGCGTGACTAAGGCCCGGGATTTACTTCTTCGCTTTAATTAAGGGCGGTAATTAGGGAGCAAGGCGTGACTCTTGTGTAAAGAGTTTAAGCGGTTGTCAACGCCTATGAAAGTGTTTTTGCTGTCGTTTTCTAAATTAAATCCTTTTCCTACGGAAAGCCCTAGAGTACAGCATGACGCTCGTTGCTAGATTAATTGATATAATAATACAGAGCAGACCGTTTATTGAAATCACGGATAACGCTATCATTCGGGTTTCGGATATTGTTATCATTCTCGCTAACAACGGCCTGGACGTATACGACTCCATAAGAGAAACATCGTTTAGACTGACAATGAGATTAATGATGATTTCGGCTTATGTTATCATTTTTTAAAGGATGTTTTCGTCCGCTTCCAATAATCGTGTTTGCATACATTTTTTATCTTGCAAGCATAAGGTATTAAATATTAAAATAATTGGAGAGGAAAAGATTGATAATTTTTGCATAGCATAACAATAATTTATAAATTTCTTGCCAACTGTGTAATTTCTACTGCAGTTACTCTCTTCTATACAAGCTACTAGTAAAGTTGATGTTAATTATTTTCAGGTACATTTACAGTGCACGCTGCTTATTTATTGGAATCACTGTCGCGAACAACGGACCGGGAATCTACGATTGTATACGAAAAACATCGTTTATAGTAATCACGACTTCGGTTTATGTTATCAATGTATTCTAAGGATTCTTTCCGTTCATAAGCAATAATCTGGTTGCATACGTTTTTTTATGCTTGTGTTTTCAAACTCGTGTAGTACCGGACCTCTTTCTCTCGTACGTTAACAGTCTACAGGCTGGTTGGCAGCAGCTAACTGAGTTCTAATCTAACCCTTAGCAATGTCGGTCGAAAATAATGATGCGATCTTAGCTCAAAAGAAAAAAATTACAGTTTAGAACAGATGATAAATAAACCAGCGGAATGCGGCAGCGCAATTAAACATTTCGCAACCAGTTTTGTGTAAAAAATTTTAAAATACGCGTTGAAATAGAAGGCGTTGCGAGGAAATTTGACAATTTACTACACCAAAAGAAATTGCATTGGCAAAGGCGATCTTGTGTAATCTGCATTGAAACTCTGTCCATGAACATGACGCACGTGCAGATGTTTCGTTGATACGCCAAAAAGTGGAAAATACTTGCGAAGAAACGAAAAAGGAAAAGCCTATTTTGTTGCAACGGAATGATGGTTTCACCGTTTATTATCAATCGGTTACTGTTATCAAAAACTGGGAATCCCGATGTGATCACATTAAATGGCGTGTGTTATATACAGGATCGTGAATTGTTCGATGCTCACCATTGGCATTTTGGAAACGGTAAGAGATACGAGGTCGGTTAAATTAGAGAAAAGTTGCGCTTTAGTATGGCGATTGAGATTCTGAGAAGAAATCCGGAATATTTTGATTCGTTCTTGATTTATCACGAATAAACTTAAAAATGTGGTTTATTTATTATTATCTTCCCTATTATTGACAATATTTCAAGCAAACTTGGTAACTTTCTGTTTTTGGACACTGTGAGTTGAATGACATTAACAGAAATTTTCTAGGCCTTTTAGATATCAAGTTGTGATTGTCAACTTTTTTATTTCTTATGGCCGCCATATTGGATTATCACACCATTAGATAGACAAAAACATAGTTTATCAAATTGGTAACCAACATAATCTTTTCCTTCCAAAAAACTTGTTGAAATTTGAAAATTTTTGTAAATAATTCATAAAATCGCTTTGGCTTTGAAAAACAATTGAAGCAATAGTTAAAGTGAGAGATTATATGCTAATTGTCATTTAAACTCCGTAAATACGGCAAACATTAGATTAGTGTAATGAAAACGAAATAACACATTCAAAAAGAGCAGACGATTATTTAAAATTTCCAAGTGCGCGCCGTTTTAAAACAATTGAAACCGACAGGTAACAACTTACACAGAAGAAGAAGAAGATGTTTACCCATGAATAAAAGCAGGATATGTACGATGTCTACATTCAGAGCCATTGAAATTCTGTTTTAGCATGTGAAAATTATGTAAATTTGTACCCAGAGAGACAACTATCCCACCGAACAATGTTTGCAAAGATATCAAGAAATTTGGCTGTTTGTGGCAGGTTTAGAAAACCGCGAGGGCCGTATGGAAAAGGAACTATTGCTAATGAAGTAAATGTACTGGCTCAATTAGCGATTGATCCAGAAAACTCCAACCGAAGAATTTCTCAAGAGTGTGGTATTGATAATTCATATGTGAGGAAAACCATCAAAAAGCATAAGTACTATGATTATAAATTCACACCTGTACAAACTCTTCATCTTGGAGATGGTAATAAAAGATTGGACTTTTGTTATTGGTTTCGTGAAAAACTACAGCATTTTTCCAAAAAGTACTGTGGACTGATGAATCTTTATTTACAAATTCGGGAATTTAGATGGGCTTGGATATTTGCATTGTTTGCTAACTGATTTAGAAGATATGATAGACGAATTATCATTAGTAACCCTTCAAAAGCATAAAAGGTACCAGCAAGACGGAGCTTGTCCTTACAACGCCCGCATTGTTCGAGATTATTTAGATGCTCGTTTTCAAAAATCATGGCTTGGCACGTTTGGCCCCCTTTGTTGGTCTCCACGATCGCCATGCTTAATGCCTATGGATTACTTTCTGTGGGGCAATCCCGGACGGAAATTATTGGATATGTTCGCCTCAAAATCGAAAACGCCTTCGAAGCCATTCCGAGGCAGACTATCAAAAAAGCCGT
>JABXWE010025470.1:0-13510 GCA_014611495.1 Limonius californicus
TAACTGAAATTCGACGATTTTCTCTAATAAGGCCTTCCACACATGCAATATTATTTTCTTTTAATGCAGTACACCATGCACCTGGTCGTGGCTCGTCCATAGTCCCCTCTTTTCCATTCTTACATTTTCGGCACCATTCCTTCATAGTTGGGTACGCAATACATGCATTTCCATACACTGCTTGCATTCGCGTATGAATCTGTAATGGCTGCGCATACAAATTGTAAGACCGCATGCAGATCAAACTTGGATGGATTTTCAACAACAAACGCCACTTCAAAATCTAAGATTGAAAGTCAGAATCAAAATCAAACGCCAGAAACTTATTAATGTGCCTACAAACACTACTAGCATTAACAAACGTCATTTGAATTATTGAATTTTCAAGGCTAACTTGATCAAAGATGGATTTCAGTTGAACAAGCCTCGTAACTAACATTGCATAAATGTGACAATTAATGTATTAGCATCAAAGCATAGAACATTTTAGCAGAAACTTAAATATATCGTCCAAATTGATATCTGTCCGTCAGGAGAGGGGTTTAGTATTACTATACAAGCTTACCTTTGTACTTTATCTTACAGGCATGGAATTATTGGAAAGGGACAATTCGTCGCGGCCAAAGTGCTGCGGCTGAGTAGCCGCGGTCCGACTCGTCGCGAAAATTTGCAGTTTAAACAATGAAATAAGTGTTGTCTGTAAATCTATTTATTTACTTATTATACATATATGTATAATAATTACCGGGAAATCCGTACTACTTTCGTAGTTGGTCTACCATATGAATGCTCGTTGATCTTAACAATCTCCAGCCAATAGCGTGGATATTCGTTTTACAACGACCTCTTTACTCACACCGCCAAAACTTCACACTAGCGTCACTAGAAGATTTATCGAACAGCTAAATAACACCATCGCAGAAAAACTTTTCTCTTCCTCTCTGAGGCAATATTTGACCTCCCATTTCTAAGCAAACTGAATCGTTCGAAAATCGCAAAGAACTGAACTAAGTATTTATCTTTGCGTTCTGTAAGTAGAGGTAGAACTAATGGACAACAACAGTTTCTATGAATTTAAGGCAGGTAAAGCTGATTACCGTTACTTACACAGTACAAGTTCAAATCTCTTCAAAGATTCTTGATAAATCCAAATTTATCTGACACCCAAAAAATGCCAACAATTACATTTTATTATATGTAAGTACTAGTTTGTAAAATTGCAATATTTCGCGGTCTGTCGGACCGCAGCAAGACGGACCGCGGCGAGCCGGGTTTCACGGCGAATTGGCTGCGGATACTCGGCCGCGGTGACACGGCCACGGCGAGTTGTATTCGACTGTGGAATTATCTACGGCATGCATAGTGAGTGTGGTAGGTGAGGGAAAGGTAAAAAAATGCGAGAGAAGGAGAGGGGAAATAAAATATAGAAAAGAAGAGAGAAAGTGCGAGGGAGAAGATCATAGAAAGGGAGAGACGAAGGGAGTGGAAGAAAGACGAGAGAGGGAGAGGAAAATGGTAATAAACAGGAAGGGGGAGAGAGAAAGGGTAAAATGAAATAGGGGAATATTGGATAGAGGAAGAAATATAAGAAGAGTGGGAGTGAACAAGAGAGAGGCAGATAAAGGGAGAGAGTACGAGAGAAGGGAGGGGGCAATATGAGAAGAGGAAAAGGGAGAGGTGGAAGAATTAGAAATAGTGTCAGAATATATGCTCGTGGTGCTCAAGATTTAAAAATGTAAATCCTAAACGGGAGAAGCAAGAAATATAAGAATAATGTGAAAATACATTTATGATCAAGCCTACAAACTTTGGGAAGAAGTAAAATTGTATTTTTGCATATAATTATTGAAATCTTAAAAGATGCCCCCCTTAAACGGGAAAGGAGAATTGCGGTCATCTAATACCATTTTCATGTGTCCAGGAAGTAATAAATCGATTATTGGTTAGCTATAATTATAATTTTATTGTAAAATATAATTTTGCAGCGTGTGGCAGATGCTCTAGGGATTATCGTTTCTTCGGTTAAAAGAATTAAAGCCGGTAGTAAGAACATCACTGTTTTGGCCAGTCTTGGTAAAATGCGACCGCGTAAGAACCTGAAATCTACTAATTTGCCTGATTCCTCAAAACTAGTAATTCTAGGTACAATCTACAAGATGTATTCAGACAGTAAGTTCTACAATTTAAGGTGGTTTGTGGTTTTGATTTATTTACTTGTCCCTTTTGCAGAAAAAGTATTACTCTCCAATCACTGAAGACCGAACTACTGAAATACCATGCTTTACTGCAACCTAAATCGTACTCTGCATAATATCGGTTTTAAATTTAAGAAAGATAGCGATCGAAGAGTTTCATGTGAAACACCAAGTGTTCAAATAATATGAATTCGATTTCTTAGGGGTTATATGGAGAATATAAATTCCTCACTACGCCGACTAGTGGTTTTCATGGACGAAACTTCTATTTTTAAAAGGTAATCTTGGAAGGTCCTGGCAAGATAACGACATACGAAGCGTGCAAAAACCACATGGTTACGATGGATTAGTTGTTTCCTGTTGAGCCTTGCCAATTCCTTATGTTACTCATCCAGGAGGTCCTTCTCCTGCCTCTTTCACGTTTCCCTTCTATATTCCTTTCCATAATATATTGTATTATATTTCTCATGCCGGATTATATGTCCGAAGTATGAGAGTTTACGTAGGTTAAGATTTATTTCCAGTTCTCTTTGTTTTTTCAGCCTGCGAAGTACTTCGTTATTTGTGATCCTATTGGTCCATGGAATGTGTCCACATCTCAATTGCGTTCAATCTTTTAAGCATTGTCTTTTTGATAGTCCATATAGAAGTGTTGACCACACATAGCATTTCAGCATTCTTAGTTTCAGTGATACATTCAGCTGTTTGTTACAAAGCATATTTTTTTAATTTCCCGAATGTTGTTTTAGCTATTTCGATCCGTCTCTTTATTTCAATGTCACAATCTATCGTTGTATTAATTGACCGTCCGAGATATTTGTATTTATCTACTTCTTCTACATTTGTGTTATTGCATGTGATATTTATATTTATCTTACTGGTGTCTCTATTTATTACCATTACTTTGGTTTTCTTTACATTGATGGATAAACCTATATTGTTACTCTGTTTGGTGACGGTATCTAGTAGTTCTTGAAGGTCGTTTTCGTTTCTGCTATCAATATCGTATCATCTGCGTATAAGAAATTGTTGAGTAGTACGCCATTTATTTTGATGCCTTTCGTGCTATCTGCAAGAGCATTTTGCGTCATTACTTCGGAATATAATTATGTTAAATAATATGCGCGACAAGATGCGTCCGTGACTCACTCCTCTTCTAATTTCCACCTCGTTGGTTAATTCCCCATATGTTTTAATGTTTGCTGTTTGTTCCCAATACAAATTCTTAGTTATACGAATATCTTCTCCATCTATATGAAGCTGTCTTAATATTTGTATGAGGTTATGATGCTGAACTTTATCGAAAGCTTTTTCGTAATCGATAAAGCATATGTATAGATCTTGTCGCATGCCCAGACATTTTTCTGCTAGTACTTTTAAGCTGAATGGCGCCTCTCTTGTCTGCTCTAAAGCCAAACTGCGTCCTAATTCAGGTTTTATTAAAAAAGCCTCCTTGTTATTTCCATTAAATTCACAAATGGAAGACTATGATGGCGAAATAAATGGAGAAACAGAGCACTTGATCAATAATTTAGAAAATCCGTCATTCATTATTATGGATAATGCCCGATACCACTCCACTTTAATTGACAAGATGCCATCTTCAGCCTGGACCAAGGCAAATATTGCAGTTTGGTTAACTATAAATAACATTCATTTCGATCGGCACTTGCACAAAGTAGAATTACTAAAATTGGCCCAATCAAATAAAAAGGAAAAGCGTTACGCAGTGGACGAATTATTAAGAAGCCGTGGGCATGAAATTCTGCGACTGCCACCTCATCATTGCCAATTTAATGCAATCGAAATGATATGGACACATGTTAAAAAGGGTTATAATAAACATATTGGAAGGAATGGTTAAGGTAATGACAAGGTCATCCCGTTGTGGGAGGAAGGCTTACAGCAATGTACTCCAGAAATTTTGAAAAATTTTACGTCACGTCGGAGATGAAATTAAACAGTGGTGTGAACGTGAAAGATTTCTAGATGTAACTAAGGGAGAGGTTGTAATAAATACCAAAGATTCAGGGGAATTTAGGTGTAGTATAACTTACTAAAGCATACATAACCTCACACTTCATTATATACGTGACAGTAGTTATATTATAACATTAACAGGTAATGAGATAATGTATTATAAGAGACTCTAGAAATAAAAATTCTTTATTTTTATAGTAGCAGTCACGTACGTTTCAGTTGTGGCCCGCTGCTCTCCCTTTTAGGGTTGTTTTCTACCTCAGAAAACAATTTTGCATTTAGATGCAGATCTTCTTTTGAAACTTTTAATAGTCAACGATCTCATCTAGCAGTTGAGCATGTTATTCTTCCAAGCAAATAGATCTCCCCAAACTTGGTTCCAATTCAAAAAATACTCATACTGTTCCCAGATGTCTAATAGCTTGTGGCAATAAAAAGCAGAAATAACTTAGAACTATTCGTTTGTTAATCCAAAAAAACTGGATTGTATGTAGTTGTAGGAAAAAATACAAATAACAACAAAATAAAATAAAATACTAATTATTACCCAAAAGAAAACGGTTGGCGGTTACTTGGCAAATGTCACATACCGACTGAGCAGACTTTAACCAAAAAATGCGTTAACAAAATTAATCAAAGACATACTTGATTATGTTTTTGTAATACTATTTGTGGATTCTATTTAGTATATAACATGATCTATGTTTCATATTTACCATATTATTACATAATTTTCAGAGCAAGTTGTAATGTTCATTTTAAAATGTGCCGCTTTATACGAATGAATAAATTCCTTAATTTGTTTGCTAATTCTTAGGAATGAATATCGCTATTTTAATTGAAGTCATATTTTGGGTTACCATTTCGCTATTTTGTTTTGTCTTTCGAAGTTTGAGATGTGTTAATAGTTTCTTTGTGTTAAAATGGCAGGCTCTTGTTTTTCTTCCGCGTTCGACCTCGAACGCTTCCTAGAACTCGTGTGTTAAAAACAAATTTCTTCTAGAACTTCTTGCGTAACATTTTGTAATGTGGTGCAACCTTTTGAGGGGGGTGCGGATCCCCGTTGCGCTTTTAATTCAGTCAGACTTAGATCTCCGCCAGACTCCGGTCTTCGAAAATACCATCAATCGAGGGCGTTACAAAAGTCGAAGTCAGACGCTCCAGACCGACGGAACCTGGCATATCGTTTCCTTTTTCTTCGCGGCGCTTTCGCTATCCTAAGTTTTACCGTACCGTTTTTTTTTGCTGTAGAGCAAGCGTAAATCGACTTAGTCGAATATATAAGCGATAGCAAAATGTACGCCTTGGTTTTGGACAATTAAAGATTATAATTGCTCCTGTCGAATTTAGTTTGGATCTTTGTTATGTAAAAAGGAACGCTGCCCCAAAGAACGCTGTCCTCCGGCCCCTTATGGTTTTTCGACCCTACAACCGGAAATCGCCGTTATATGTGCCTGTCTCCTCCGAACTTCAAGGTAAAGAATCAGTTTTTTGTTGTGCAGTGTAAAATAAACCTTTTTTTGCTCGCGTCAACTTGCAGAATTTCGCGATATTGAACTCTTTTTAGACAACCCAAAAGCGATCTTCAATCGCTATTCATTTATTGCTTGTAAAAGATATTATGATAGTATTTTTCCTGTAAACTACGCCATTGACCACACAGATACATCATAGTAGAAATATTGTGAGTCAACGGCGGCGTTTCCTGAACGTTCAAGGATTTTAATTGTAATTGTAATTCAAACTTCGGCGTTATAACTCTTGTCATTTTTTTGTTGTACCGTCGTTACTAAGAGTTTCATTATATGTGTTTTAAAATTTACTGCCTCTTTTATTTATGTGTACTCTGTATGTGTTTACGTAAAAATTTTGCAAGCTTCAAATATATATAGGAGGAGGCACAATAAAGGTAGGTTCCCTTCCCGTGAGCTGTTGGCTTCTCGGCCTTCCACCAGGACCTACTCAATCAGCTGGACTTGGAACGTGGCGCCCACTTATTTTGACTCGCCCTGTACACAACTAAAGATTTTCTCCCATAAGCGATTTTCACGAACTCCCCCTACTCATCTGAGCTAAGCTGTAGGCCCTTTTCCATCAAGTTAGTTACGAATCGTCGAAAAAGCTCGATTGGCCTGTAACAAAGTAGAATACTTGTGTAAGTGTTCTTTCAAAAATTTGTCTATATTTGATAATAAATCATAAATAGATACAACAATTCAGTTTTAATAATCTTAATAATTATCCATAACAGCTTATTTACAGAAGATAATTATTTGCTTACATGTTCCTTTAGATAAGGCAAGCTTTAAGTAATATCAAGTAATTACAACAAATTCATAAATTTTTTAATTTCCTTCGATGGATTGCTTTGTGCAAGGCACAACAGTAAAAAGTATAAAAAGACAAAGAAATAAAATCGTCGAAGTAAATCACCAAATTTTACAATTTGAAACACCAAATTAAACATTCAAAGTAATTAAATATTCAAATTATTTAAAAGACAAGCAAAAAACGCGTTATAAATTACAATAATGAAGCGGTTTCTCTAAAGATCAACCTTTAGAGTCTAAGTCATTTATACTCGTATATTAAGCCTCCTCCCATAATAAGTGTTTAAAATGAGCAAACTAATATATTAAAGAGTTAATATAAATAGCCCCATAAAAGCCTGTAAATCTTACAAAATGGAAAAAGCTAATTAAATCTCAGTTTGTGCTTCACACGACGACGGGTAATATTTCAGATAACAACGTAATCTAATTTAAAAAATAATCTTAACATTGTAGCTAATTGCTATTGCTTGTATGAAGGTTGTAAAACGCGAACCGGACGAGTGTAGCTGGCGCTTTGCAGTCGCCAATTTTGCACTACATAAATTTGCACTCATCTTTCGTGTACGGATTTTTAATGCGTGGTAAATTGTTACATTAGATAAGAGCTTTTATGTAACTAACTACAATTTGTACAAAGATACGTTGGGGATAAGGAAACTGTATTACGAATTTTAACATACTATAAATTCTTTAGAATTAGATCTCCTTTGAGAGCTAATAAAATTATTCCGACCATGAAATTTATTTATGCTTAGATGTCTTTTAAAACCAGTCTATTTTATGTACAGTAACTAATAGCAAATGTGTAATTTAAATAATTTATGCAGAAAGGAAATACTATTCAGTGTATACAAACAAAGAACGAATTTGTTAAATTATGAAACAAATTCTTAGGACATGCTTTATGAAAAACTCGGGAAAGAATTCTTCCTAGAAGCAACATTCAAGTGATGTTACTAAAACTAAGTCTCATAATAAGTTTTTGTAGGCAATCATAGAAAATTAATTATTGGACTTAAAATATATGCCAGAAGTGAGTTTTGACGTTGTTTCTTTGTTCACCAAAATCCCCATAAATTATGTGCTAGTGATACTAAAAGACCAACTACCGAAAGATATAGTTTTATTAGTGGAAATTTGTTTAAAGAACACCTTTTTCAATTGGAATGGCAACTTATATGAACAGGTCGAAGGAGCGGCCATGAGTTCGCCTCTGTCTCCGGTAATCGCCAATATATTCATGGAGGACTTCTAAACCAAAGCTTTGGCATCAACGGACCTGAAACGCAAATCCTGGTTTATACATATATGTGGCGGAGATCTTTGTGGTTTGGTCCTACGGGCGTCAAACCCTAAACTATTTTCTAGAACACTTCAACTCAATTCACAGTAACATCCAATTCACCATGGAAGTTGAGCAAAATGGCAGTATTCCGTTCCCAGATGTTCATGTCACTAGAAAACCCAATGGCATCTTAGGGCACGCCGTGTACAGGAAGAACACCCACACGGATAGGTACCTAAATGCAAACTCACATCATCACCCTATGCAGAAGAACACCGTGCTCAAAACTCTGACTAGCAGAGCTATCCGTATATCAGATAGTGAACATATACAAGAAGAGAAGACACACCTGCTGACATCATTGCTATGCAATGGTTATACAGCCGCAGAATTTCGGAAAGCTATCCACAGAGCTGAAAATCCCAGGACTGAAAAAGAATCCATACCTCCGGAAAGGTTAGTCTTTTTACCATACAGTAAAGGTACTACATTATGAGAGGACCAAAATATTCATTGCTACAACTCATAGTCCAAGGAAAAGCACAGGGAAAAAGGAACGTTGGACGAAGAAGAACATCCTGGCAACACAACTTCAGAGAGTGGTATGGCTGCAGTACCATCGAACTATTTAAAGCAGCCGTGAATAAAGTACCAATAGCTGTATGATTGCCAACCTCCAGTAAGAAGACGGCACCCTCAAGAAGAAGAAGAAAGGTACTGCGGATAAGATAGGGCATGCTCTGAGAAGACATCACATAAAAACAACCTTCACGACCAAAGAAACCCGAGGCAAGGGTTTCCGATCATCTAAAAATCATACTTCTAGCTCAGCTTCAGCCGGTATCTACAACATCCCCTGCTCCTGCGGCACAAACTATATCGGGCAAACTGGGCGTTCCATCGAGTTGAGATTGCACATATAGGCGCATCATAAAATCGGCGGAAGACATCTGAATAACTGGCCACAAAATGGATTTTGAAAATGCTCAGCAAATTTTGGACATCAGTAGTTTATCCTCTAAAGATTCGGAAACAAGACTGATCCCACGGTCATGCCCTGCTGCACCTGTTCCCGCCGACGACGAACCAGAACTACGACGTTCTGCTCGATTTGCTCAAAACGGTTTAAATACCTCCACATCCCGGATTTGAATTCAGTAGTACGAGAACTCTGAAGATGCAAGCTGCAATGTCTTGCGAAACGTTAGTTTGTTTAGGTTCACAAACAATCCTGCCTTTGATGAGTATGACCTCCAATCGACGACGCGGTTCAAACCGAAAATTAATCATAGTGTTAACAGTTTGAGAAACCGCGAAAGAATCAACAAATATATATGCCAGAAATGAAATTATTTAGAAACTTAGCAAAATAGTAGCAATTACTATTTCAGGTGAGATGGAGGAGGTCATCCATGCTTGGATTCTAGTGATTTTCGGTACTTCTGTAGCATGTTGATCTGTGGGCTATTAAAGTGACTCAAAATTAGCTAAAATTTGCATTTTCTCTTGTCTTTATTAAAAACTACCATTATTAAAGAATATATTGAACACAACCCCATTGTCAAGATCTATCTAATTGTCTGGCAAGCAGAACAACGAAAAGACTGTCCAACCAATTTATTTTATTACATATTATGCGCAGTGTCTTTTAAATTGGTTGATCTTATTTTTTTGACCGTTCAAGTAGACAGCCTTAAGGCCCAGAGAGGGGAATGTTTAATGTTGAACTGCTTCACAGTCATTAGTGACGTTGGAAGTCCCTACAAGTCGCGACCTGAAAACCAGAAGGTTCTAAGTGACATTTTTTTTGAAATCAACTTTTTCGCGCTATTGTACTAGTTTTAGGGAGACCTATACCTGCATATTTTCAGTTGTGCATAATTCCTATAGATGGCAAAGTTAGAGAGTGTCAATAAGGTTCTAAGTGCGTTCGCGCCCAGTAAAAGTTACAACCATAGGGTTCTAAGTGCCTTCTTTGAGAAATTCTTTAATGACATTGATAGTGCGTTAGTAACAATTCTAGGCAAGATTGTTGTAAACCATCCGAATCTGCAAAACATAATAACTTGGAGTGATAGCTGTGTGCCACAAAATAAAAACTCCATGATTTCTATGGCCATAGCAAAATTTTTATTAGAAAATAAAAACATAGTATCCGTGACAATGAAATATTCAACTCCTGGACATTCTGGAATTCAGGAAGTAGACAACGTTCACTCAAGGATAGAGAAATGTATGAGAGTAACGGAAATTTGGTCGCCTGTATCACTGCTAAGGTTATTAAAAAAAGTTGATCGAAAAAATCCATTCCAAATAATTCAAATGCAGAAGCGATACTTAAAAAATTTCCAAAAATCTGCTAAAACTCTTTCCTACAACAAAGTGCCATTCACAAAAGTTGTACAATTAAAATACGTGCAGACACAATTAAACACAATTTTATACAAATTAAGGCACGACGAAGAGAACTTTACGGCAGTGCAAGTTTGTAATGATTCTAGTCGCATTGAAAATATTACTGTTGAAATAAATCCCGCACCGGCAAAGGTTTTGACCAAAGAAAAGGTTGAACACATGAAGTCAATGTACAAGTGGATGCCCCTAGAAGACCAAACGTGCATTAACGCCCTTATAAATTCAAATAATCAAAGCAATAGCACTTTTAGTGCTTCTCAGGCTTGATTTTTTTTTTCTCTATTATTTTTTATTCCATTAAAAAATATTCTAGTGTATTCTCAAATAAACGCTATTTCTGAATGTTTTGTTTAAATTATATTTTTGTCACATTTTTGATAAAAATAATATCCTTACAGAGCCATATGGTTCTAGGTACATTTACAAAAAATTGGACTAGGTCCTGTATTATATTTTATTACTTGTTAAAACAATAAAACGTTACTGAACACCCATCTGGTTTTAAATAGATTATCTGATCCCGTTGTAAAAATAGAATTATTTCATAAAAATTTGCAAAATTAACTCATCTGAACCTTAAAATTGCTCTCCTGAAAAATTTGTAAAATGTTACTTAGAACCCTCTGGTTTTCAGGTCGCGAAATCACTTCTGCCGCTAGGCTGCACTAAATGAAAACGAAAAAAACGACAAATTTCTCGTAAAACATTGTAGATTATGTGAAAAAAAGTTTCGACATAATTACAAGAGTCCATCTGTTACTTTTCCGCGATGAAAGTTGGCCATTCATGAAATTTTCAAATTATCCCCCAACTTTGGCGCGCTGTATCTCAGAAACCATTGGTCGCACACAAAAAAGAATAGCACCAAAAATATGCAATTTTATAATCTAAATTTTTTATTACGCCCTTTTTTCTCTACAACGTACTGAAACGGCGTTATTCTATAAAAAGCGCCGCGGTGCACGGTTGCCCACCCCCACCCCCCGAGCGGCAGCCCCGAGGTCGCAAACTCAGGTGGGTTATTAGGAGACCCAAGTCTACCATCCTGCCAAATTTCATGTCTACCTTTTGCGAGCAAAAACTACCCATTGCCTGGACTATTATGTTTGCTGTGAGTGCATCTGGAAATGTACTGCCAAAATATGTAATCTACAAAGCGAAAAATGCATATCCTGAATGGGTGGAAGGTGGGCCAGAACATTGTGTTTGTAATCGCATTAAATCTGGCTGGTTCGATGGAATTATTTTTGAAGCCTGGTTATTTAAAGTGGTCATACCTTATTTCAGAAACCGTGAAGGCAAGAAAGCTATTGTTAGGGATAACTTGGCCTGTCACCTTTCTGCAAAAATAATCCAAGAGTGTGTAAATAACGACATTATGTTTATTTTCCTTCCGGCCAATTCCACCCACGTTTGCCAGCCTTTAGACGTGTCTTACTTTAAGCCATTGAAAACAGCCTGGCGTAACATTTTGACGCAATGGAAAATGTCCAATAGAGACTGCATTCCGAAAACAGATTTCCCGGCATTGTTGAGGAGCACATTAGAAAAAATCGAAGATAAAAGTGATGAAAATATAAGAAACGGATTTAGAGCTACCGGGATATGCCCTGTTAATAGGCAAGAAGTTCTGAAACGACTCCCTGGCTTCCTTCCAAGAGATAACAACAATGAAAGTTTGAACCCAAACATTGGAAATACATTTGAAGAGATAATAAAAAGGCATGTTGCAGTGAGAGAACAACCACCCAAAAGAAAAAGAAAACTTAATGTTGAGGCCGACAAATCGGTAACATTTCAAGATATTACGATACCTGCACCCGAGAGCTTGCAACACACCCGATTGCACATAAGGATGGGGCTGCTAGTGAACATGAAGATATTGATAATGAGGATTTAATAAATTCTGATGATAGCGAAGAGATTTCGTGTGATGATAATAGCATATTAGAACACCCACCGACAGTCGCTGATATTAAGGAGGGTCTATTTATAGTAGTGAAATTCCTATATAACAAAGGCAGTAAGAATCTTGCAAAAAATTTGTAGCAATTGTCAAAAAAATATATAAAAGTGACTATGATGTAAATTGCTTAAGACGCTGGGAGATGTCTTCAACTAGCTTTGTTTATCCTGATGTGAAGATCTGAACAGAATAAATTTTGAACAAATCATCAGTATTTTGGATACACCAACGATTACAAGAGAGCGCCATATTTTTAAAAAACAAATAAATTTATTGTAATATATTTTGGATGTATTTTTATGCAACCTATGTTCATATTATTCATAAAAAAACATTGTGTAGGTATTACCTATTTTTTGTAATGTTTCAAATTACCCTGGGCAAGTATAGCTTGTAATTTTCGACGATTTACATAATTGTTTCAAGTTACCCCATTTGCTGGGTAACTTGAAACAGAGATATTTTATTTTTTTACAGAAACGGTATAGACTTTTTTAAATTTAGGAAGTGGCATACCTGACGCTTTTGAGTTAATTGCATATACATATTTAATTTTATGGAAAAGTTGTTTATAAGATTGTGTCCAACGTGTTTCAAGTAACCCCGTTCTACGGTACTTTCTGAAATGATTTGTGTCACAAATAACATTAAATAACAGTGACAAGTGGCAAGATGAGTTTCGCTTCTCAAAGCGAAGAAAAAGAAAATTTGTTGACGAAGAAAATTACATTTATGATTTTTTCTAAATACACGAGCGACAGAGAACACTTAATATGGGTATGTGAACACGTAAGGAGTGCAATGGTAGAGTTTGGACTATTCGCAACTACAGTAACGTTGCAAAGATTGTTACCGGGCATACACATGCAGCACAAGCAGGAAGACCAACAGCAATTCGCGTTTTATCAGAAGTAAAAGAACGAGCTTAGAATATACAGGGTGTATCATTAATATTGCGAAAAAATTCAGGGTGAGATTCCTTGCATAAAAATAAGAATAAAAGTTCATATAAACATGATTCCTAAAACGCCTCGTTTCCGAGATACAGGGTGTTGAATATTATGCAATTGAAAATAAAACTTTTTTGTTTCCTCTGCATCATCACTTGTCGGATCATTCTATCGAGAGTGCCATTGACTTTTCATATGAAAGTCGTTACTTTACAACGATTTGACAGTTGTTAGGGTGTTTTTCAAAATGAATTACGCAAATAGTGAAATGTGCGATATGCATTTTTGTTACGGTCTTGCCAACGGTAATTCATTAGCAGCCAGGCGTCCTTATGAAGAAAAATACCCTAATCGTGTAATACCACATCATTCGATATTTTCTCGTC